>CM067569.1:35607287-35618679 GCA_034336665.1 Luscinia megarhynchos | reverse complement strand
GCTTATAAGAAGTGACTTTGATGTCAGTGAGCATGTTATTATGGATCAATCTGACATGGAAAACAGTCTTCATACCCTACTGCTCTTTGCATCACCCAAAGAGTTCAGAGGCTCCTGCCCAGCCAGCTGCTGAGTTGTGTCTTCCTTGTCAATCTTATCAGCCCCTTGTTCAATTCTAAAAACGTCAATAAAATGCAGCAATTGAGCACGGGCCCAGTGCCTCAGGATGTGCAGGTCCCATCCAAAGAAAGTAAGAAAAGACTGTTTCTACCAAACCACAGAGCTCAAAAGGTCATGTTGCCTACATATATTTTTAAAAGGAAAAGAGGAACAGTAAAATATCAATTACTGTGCCAGTGATGCTCCAGTCTACTTCTGTTCTCTTCTTTCACGCATAGCATCTCTAAGAATACTTTAAAAACACCCCAAAAAACCATTGAATTTAAGCTGATCAAGAACCAATCTGGCAGCAGGCTTGTGGCACTCCACTGCCTGAGTTCCAATAAGGGAGCTCATCCTCTCCACAGTTATGAGCCACATTCCAAATTACTGAGCATCAGCTTGTAGCTTTTTTCAATTGGACTGTAAGAAAAGCTGCCGGGGAGGGCCATGCTCCAGGCACATCCATGGGATTTCATCTGTACACCTCTCTAAGCTTATCTCTGTCTTTTCCTCCAGTTCCTGGGTTCATACATTTCTTGAGGGGATGGCCCTGCACTGATCAGAGCATGCGATGAGCATCACGTAAACAGCTTCTGTCAGTGTGCATCTATCCTAAATGCACCCAAAATCTCCCAAAGTAATTCAAGTGCTTTAATGTAATTTACTGAGAATGGCTTTTAGAGAAACCTGGTTTAATACACTCCTTTTGTAAACAGCCAGTGGACAATGCCCCTTCACTCCCTGCCAGAGTTATTCTTTCACCCTTGGAGAAAGGCTTTAAAGCAACACAGAGCTTGTCAAGCACCAACAACTTAATCAAAACTTCCAATCCGTACCATAAGCAGAGCCTGAGTTTAAAACCTATTTGAAAGAGAATTAAAAAAGCAGTTGCATTGCCAATTGACAGGATGAGAAAGGTTTCCTTAGCAGTTGTTGAGATGACAAAGTAAGGGAGAGGACAGAGCTTGGAGTGGGGGAGAAAGAAGGGGCAAACCTTCTTTTGCACTGTGGGTTTTTAACCATCATGGTCACATCTCAAGGACTTGTAGAAACCATTGTAATCTCCAGAAAGGAAAAGCTTCCTGGATTTTTTTCATTTCAGCAGCAGGAGATTGGCATAACTGCAATGCTGCTTTCCTGAGCAAAGGGAGCAGGGTGTGCTCCTCAAAGCCGCCCCTTCACCTCCAGCAACCAGAAAGTAGAAAACAAGGACAGAACAAAGCCTTAAGTGGGGAATGGATTATCAGGGGTTTTTAAGGAAAGAACAAGGTCTGGGAAACAGGACCTGGAAGGTAAGAGAGGAAGGAAATAGGGAGGCAGTTGAGGCTGCTTCAGATTCAAAAAGAAAAGATGGGAGAAGTGAGGAGAAGGGAGAAGCGAAGAGGAAAGAAAAGGCTGGGAATAAATTCTAGCTATGCTGGATTTAAAGGTAATAAGGAGAAATTGCAAAAAGAGCAGATTCCTTTATAGTAGCAAAGCACTGGCATAAATTCACACAAGAAACAGAGAAATCTCTATCAGCAGCAACTATCTGTGTAGAGGTCAGACAACCATTCCTCATGGCAAAGCCAGGCTCAGAGAATTGGGCCAGACAACCTCCCCAGCTCGATCCATTTTACAAAAATAGCACAAAAATATAGCTGTGCATTAACACTGTGCCTTGCAGGGGGATGCTCACAAGCCTCTCCACGGGGCTGGTGGAGTGTAGCTTTTTTATGCATCTCACAACAGCCTCATCCCTGGTGTGGACTGCTTTCCTCTGCAAAATTCATAGACATGTGCTTGCATAGGAAATTCATCAGCAACTTCTTAAAAAAACAAGGAGGTGGAGGGGGCATTTCTGCCTTACAGACTCAGCTTAGGTGAGCTGGCTTAAAAAATATAGGCAAAGTTTAAAAAATATATACCCATACACATCCACACACATTTAGATGTCTGGTACAAAACCAGACTTGCAAACATATGTTTCCATAGCTCCAAATCTTCTGAAGCCCAAAATTAACTGAGTAGAACTGATAGTTTTCTTTTCTTAAAATTATCTTGTTTATAACAAATTAACACAAGCACCAGTCACATACTTTCCTTGCTCACAGGGCAAGTGATTGGCTGCTTGGCAGGAATAGAAATCATTTCCTAAGGCATTTGTACTGCAGGAAAACCAGGATATTTGCACAGCATTTCTCCCCTTCTCTCACAACATTTATGTGATGAGTTCTAAGGACAGATCTCAAGTGCCCAAAATACCTCCTCAACAAAATCTATTGCACAGTGAAGAGTCACAGAACACATCCTGCCCACCTCAGAGCCATGTGCCAAGGGGCAGCAGGAGGAAGAGGTGGATGTTTTGGGAATAGGAACAGTTCCTTGGATGATCCCCAGGGCACAGAGCAAAGGGAGATGAGCTGGGGTGGCCCAGCACTGGTAGTGCCCACACCAAGAGGGTCTCTCTAGAAGGATTTGGGGTTGGGCCCTCACAATAATCTCCATCAACACTCTCCAGGGCAGCAAGGGCACAGAGAAGCCTCAGCTCCATCCAGAACCAGCAGAAACAGAACACAAACCCAGGCCTGTAACACAGCCTAAAAAGCCCACCCAAACTCAAGGCTGAGCTTCAATCAGCTCCCAGCCCATGGGTGTGGGTGGAGAGCACAGGTGAGGTTCATTGGGGTCATTAAAGTTCATTGGGGCCCTCAGGTGATCACTGAACACACCTGGGGCCTCTTGACCCACAGAGCCCCGGGAAATCTCTCTGTGAAGGGATTTTCGAGACTTTTGAGTGCCACCAGTACAATCATGTGGGAACTGCTCATTTCCTTTGTCAGAGATAAGACAGAGAGTACTGTGGATTTAATTAGCATGGGCAGTTTGATAACCAAGGTGCCTTGGCAAGAGGAAACAGAGCAAGACTGGATCAAGTAGAAATGTTGCAAAATGTGTAAATTTGTCTGATGCTTAACCCATTAAACCTAGTTAAAAATTACTACACTTGCAAAAGGAAAGAAAGTGGAATGAAGTAGAGGGGTTGTAAAATGTATAGGTTGAATGTGTGATATTTAACCCAACAAATGTAGTCAAAATTTACTAGCCTTCCCAAAATGGTCTACAAGCACATGTAGCTCCCAGTACATTTGCATTCTGATCTCCAGCCAGTGTCCCCGTCTCTCTCTCAATCGTCGATCATCGATGCTCCCGTGTCAGCAGAAGGACCGGCCCCCCTGGCGGCGATGGGCGAGCCCCGGAACTGATCCTGACGGTGACAGAACCGCGTCTGGGCCACAATCACCTGTCCTGCTGCGCCGAGACAGGTGAGCTGGGAACTGAACTGTGGGACAGGACATGTCCGAGGAGAGAGACGAGAATAAAACCATGGCTGCTCGTCTGGGCAAGCACGGCTCCCCCATCCTAAAGCACGACCTGAAGTCACTTTTACCATGGGTATCACGCATGTTGTCACTTCTATTTTTCCCCTCTGCCTCTGGGACAAGGTCGGCGTTGAGCTCTCTGGTCTGGCTACTACGGGACACGAGCAGGCAATGCGTGTACTCCCGGCCTGGAGGGGGATTTTTGGAGCTCTGACAAAGCCAGAGCAGTCTCAGGCTGTATCCTCTGCGAATGCTGCCGGCCCCTGCCCTGCTCTGACTCTCCCTGCCCGCTTGAACGTGGCGCTGCTGATGCCGGAGAGCGGCCGCAGCATCAGCCCCTGTGCCCAGCCAGAGGAGGGGAAGGCATTCTGTGTGACGGTGCTGAGCAGCCGATCCATCAGATCTGACTGCGGCTCCAGCACTGAGCAGGAGGGGGTCCCCTTCCACCCGGGACCAACAGATCCAGGTGCTGAGCCTGACCTGTTCCCTCCTGACCCCCATGAAATCTGGGTGTGATTAAAGAAAAAGTCTCTGACAGAGTGGGATTTTGATATCGCAGCAAAAATCATCGCTCCAGGCTGGGTTCACGGTGCCAGGGGAAACAACCCGCAGTGGGAACCCCTCGGTTATTGGGGATTAAGGAACTGCACCACACGGCTACAGAACACGGGCTGGGATCTCCCTGCTTTGCTAATCTTTTACGCTCTGCATTGTCAACTCATCTTATGACTCCTCATGATTTAAAGGGACTGGAGAACTCACTATTAACCCCAGCTCAGTATGTTATTTTGGTGCTCAGTGGACAAGGGGGTGAGAAGCTTTGCTTGTGGAATCTGTGGTGCTTGCAAAGCAGAGCGGGGCGCAGCCAGCCCCAGCCCAGCCGCCACACGCAGCCTTGGCCGGAGCGTCCCCGATCCACAACCCGCCGCACCAGGGAGCGCTGGACTGGCCCTGGCACCTCCGGCACAGCCACGGTCCTTGATTCATCTGCTCATTTGCTTCCCACTGGAGCTTTAGAGCACCGGGCAACGTGTGAGTGACACCCCAAATGTGCTGGGGACAGCCGGTATTAGAGCAGCGCCCCACACGCCAATGGACCCTGACATTGAAAGGAGCAAGGACAGGACTTGTCAGTCTCCCAGGCACAGGGGCTGAGTTCCTGTTCTCTCCCAAGCCCAATGCCCTCACAACGGGCCCTGGCTGAAGTGCCCCAGGCGCTTTCAGGCGCTGGGGGAAGCAGCCTTAGCTGTCAAAGGTGCTCCTTAATAAGGATTTATGGCCCTGATTTATGAGCCTCACTGACACTGTATTACAAGTTGCTTGGTTTTACTCCTTGATTTTAGCATGTTTTTTATTGTGAAACTTTTGGTCCAGCCGTTTAGTAATTTAAATGTAATTATTCTTCCTTGGCTCGTTTAAGTGTATCAAAGGACCACAAATACCGTGAACGCACACACTCTTTAAACTGCACCCTTAACTTTTTTTGTGTGCAAGGATCAGCATTGCACACCCACTAACCTAACCAAGTTACTTGAGTAAAACACATTGTTTTAGCCTTCAATGTTTATATCCCATTACTTTTTTTAGGCCAAACTCAAATGGGTCCTGCAAGCATTCTTTAAAGAGCTGCAGCAGTTGAATTCCTATGATAAATTCATATTGCTACTATTTCAATACAGGTGTTTACTTGCATGTTTAACTGCTGTATGACAAATTTTCAGCAGGTGTTTCTAATGATAGAATCAAAGTGAATTAAGGTTCTGTTAAGGTTAAGTACTCTTAATTTCTCTTAAGATTTAATATTAGACTAAGCAGAGTTAAATTTAAATGTTATTTTCCATTTATGCTCTATTCTTCTAAGTTCTGTTGAGTGCTATTAAGATCAATTCAGTAATGTTAACTTGAAGTTCTTTTGAGTACACCTTTTCTTATATCCAAGTAATGTTAAGTTTCAGTGAAATCAGTTTTAACTTTTGTTAACACATGCTTGAATTATAAGAGGCAATTCTTTTGATACAGAGATGAGGAATGTGAAGTTTGCATGGTACTAACTTCTATTAAAATCTGTTCGTATAAACTACAGATGCAGTTATTTTTATTGTAGAGGTAAGACAGAATCAATTAGTTCAGCTATTTAGTACTTTTTTTCCCTTAATATCATTTATATATAAATGCTTAAGAAAATATTGCCTCAATTTCTTAAGACAGTTACCACTGATATGTTAATAATCTTTATTATGTTCTTAATCTCATGATATGAATTCACTGATTTTTTATAACAGGCAGTATCCACAAGATGTTATTATTTTGCTTATTTGCTATTTGTCTATGGCACCATGGACTAACTGAAGATAAATGACAAAGCCAGCTGCTGTACAAACTTTAAAATATCCTTGTAGATCTATCTAAACGACATGGATCATTTTAAGAAACCTTCCTAGCTCCTATTACTGTCAGGTTTTTAGAATCTCTTAGGGAGACTCTTCCAGTTAAGGTCTGAGCCCTCGCCAAGTCCCAGCCACACCTGGTTGGGAGCTATGCCAACAACCCAGGTGTTTGCTGCACCAAAATTATCCTCAAGTCATTTTGACTTGCTGAATTTGGACCTTTAATAGCTGGAACCCTTTTTTGGATTGAACTTGGAAAATCTCACCTGGGAATGGTTCTCCAAGCTCTCAATCTAAAATGAAGACTGCCAGTTACTGCAGACTTTGGCTGATGGTACAGTATTGATAATGCATTGTTTTAAATCACCATTCAATCTTGCTTGTATTATCACTTGTATTATGTAATTTATTTTTGCTTGGGAGAATTTATTGCTTTGCTACGGTTTTTTTGCTTTTTATGTTGTCTTCATGTTCAATGGTGAGAGACACATGTTGCTAAAAAACAAAAGAAGGGGAATATGGCCCCTCAAGAAAGTTGAAATAATGCAATATTTATACTAAATGCTTTGAAATAAATGGATAAATTTTGAAATAAATGAAAAAATAAATGTTTTAAAATGAAATAAAATTTAATCTCTGGCAGAGTGATACTGCTTTGTAGATTTACATGTGCAGAGGCTATTTTAAAAGTTTCTATGGAAAGATCGATAACTAATTGTACAGTGATGAAGCCTGGCTGATTTACTAACCTCGGCAGAAAGTGTGTAAGTGTTTTATCACTATCAGATCCAAATTTACCTTCTCTTCTGAACAAATATTGATCGCCTCCAAAAGAATGAGCCCCACAGAAAAAAAAAAACATTAACTAATTGCCATCCAGCCCTGACAGTGACATCTGAAGATTGGTGATTTAACCCTCTGGGGATGTCTGTGAGAAGAACCTCATCAGCACCTGCTTGACCTCTAACAGACTGATGGACTTAGTAGATGGATAAGAATTTTAGTTAAAATAGGCCCTGTCTAGGGTCAGAAGAGGGGGAGACACCTTCCTCCAGGAGCTCTCTGCAGGGAAAGCTTTTCCCAAGTCAGGTTTTCTCTCGGAACAGCTCAAGTGTTGCCTCTTCAAGACCAGAGCACGCAGTGCCCCGCAGGGTTTTGCCGTCGGTGGGAGCGCTGGAAGAGATCCTGGGAACACTGGGAGGGAACTGGGAGCACAGGGAATGCTATGAGGGAACTGGGAGGGCGATAGAAGCAGCGGGAGTGAACAAGAAGGAGCGCTGGCAGGGGGATGAGGAGCACTGGGAAGGTGCAGTGCTCGCAGTTCCTTGGCAGTGCTCTCCCCATCCGTGCCGGTGCTTGCCAGGCAGAGGGATACTGCGAGGGACTGGGAGGAAACTCCCCAGCACTCGGCAGCGTGCAGCAGCCCCAGGTGTGACCCGTGAGGAGGGAGAAGTGCCCCAGTCACTCTCACACCCCTCTGACTCCTCTCCCCTCTGCCTCGCCTCCCACAAAAAAACCGAAAGGAAACCAACCAACTAAATAAAAAAAAACCCATCAAAAACCAAAAACAAACAAACAAACAAAAACCCCAAACAAAAACAAACAAACAAACAGAAAACCAAAACAAAAAAGGAAACAAAAACAACAACAGAAAACTTATTTCCGATAATTCTGTTTGGTCTGGGGAGGGCACCCCTTCACCTACAATTTGAAGGGTCTCAGCGGAAGGAAAACACACCTTTGTCATGATTTTTGGTGTCTCACTAGGCGGGAAATCAGAGTTTTGCATTATTTCATACTTAAACAGAGGGAGAATACCTTTATTGTGCTGTTCTACGGCTTTCAGTTGAGGAAAAGCGCTCCACTGTACCGCGCCTAAGGGTCAAAGACCGGCACACTCGCAGCACCGCCGGACGCGCGCGTGGCGAGAACACCCAGAAGCAACTTCTGCGGAGGCGGAGGGTTGAAACAATGCGCGCGTCTCGGGAGTGGTTCTTCGGTTTAAAATTGCTCCGCCTCGCCTCCAGCTCCGCAGCTGAATGGTCAACGAACGAAAGCCGCTCCGCCCCATCACCGGCTTTGAGAAACGGCGGGAGCTGCGGCGCTGGCAGGGTGCTCGGAGAACAGAGAGACGGTGTCGGGCAGGCAGCCCCGGAGCTGGGAGCGGCTCCAGCACAGGTACGAGCCGCGCTCGGTTGTGCCCCAGCCCGGGCTCGCTGCGGCCGGAGGGGCCGCGCTCAGGGGAACGGGGCGCTTCTGGCGAGTTCCTTGCGCCGCCTTCCCCCGTGTGGCCCTGGCCTGAGCTGGCGGAGGGAGCGGCTGCCCGCGCTCTCCTCCTTGCCGCGGGTCGCTGCGGACGAGCCGGTGCCGCAGCAGCGATGGCTCATGCCGGTGGCTCTCGGTAGCCCGGAGGTGGCTGCTCCGTGCCCGGCACAGTTTCGGCCGTGGCGCCCCGGGCTCGGCGCCGCTGCTCAGGCGGGAGGTGTCCCTGCCCGGCTCAGGGCTGGCACGGCATGAACTTGAACGTGCCTCAGAGCCCAAAGCACTGCAGGCGCCGAGTGGAGGCACAAAGCGCCGCATCCTGCCTGCTTCGGGCTCTGGAGGCTCCTTGGCGCTGCCTTCTCGGCGAGGAGCCGCTTCCCGCTGCCAGGCAGGGACCCAGGGCGGCTGTGGCAGCGCTCGGTGTGCCCGGGCTCCGAGGCGCGGGGCAGGGAATGCGGGGGACAGTGCTGAGCAGCCCGGGGCTGCTGCTTCTTTCTGCTGGGCAGGCGGACTCCGAGGCGCAGCTGTGCTGTCCCCGCAGGCGGCAGCTGGCAGGCGTTGTCAGCGCCTGTCCCGGCACGGAGCTGGGCTGCAGCGGCTGCAGAGCCCGAGGGGCCGCGGCTGCGGGCACCGGAGAGCTCCCGCAGGCTGCGCTTGTCTCCGCAGGTGCTGCCGCAGCGTCCGGGCAGCGGGGACAGCGCGGGACTGAGCTGGCAGCGCCTTCCTGAGCCTCGGTGTCCCGCAGGGCAGCAACCAGCCGTGAGCTATCATTATATCCCTTGATATGGGATATCAATATGTGTGTACAGCTGTTCCCGAGGCTGATATCCGAAAGGCCTTTTGGCACTCCTGATGTGTCAGGAGCAAGTGGCTTCTCTCTCCAAGCAGAGAGATGCCGGCTGTGAGCTGGAGCAGAGTGAATTCTGCTCCATCCATGGGCCTGTGAAGGAGCTCCTGAATCTCCAGGAGGGACCAGCAGCCGGGCTGACACAATTGCCAGGGGCGCAAGAAGCCACTTGTCATAAGCAGGGGCACAACACTTGTGAGCGTTCAGTGAGTGAAGATGTGGAGAATGGAATCTGCAGCAGTGATGACAGAGTGAGGGAGCCCCTGGATTCCCAGGGCACATCAGCAACCGGCCATGGGCACAGAAGCATCCTCAGAAGATTGCCGGGTGAGTGCAGGGCCACGCCTGTGGCCTCTAGGGAGGGCCAGTGTCAGCTGGCAAGGACAGGGCTGGCAGGTGTGTGGCTGTTTCCCGATGTGTGGAAGAGGCCTCGTGCTGCGCTCGGCGCCAGCAGTGGCTGGAAGCGGCAGCCGCAGCTGCCCCCAAGGCTGTGCAGCTCTCCTGCTGCAGCCTGTCCCCAGCCCGCTGTCCCTGGCTGTCCCCACAGCTGTGTCCCTGCCTGTGTGCAGCCTCTTGGCTCTCTGGCTGCCACCTGAGGGAGGAGCAAAGAGGCTGAGAGCTCCCTCCTGTGCTCCCCGGCCATTGGGGGAGCAGCTTCGAGGGCCGGCTGTGCTTCTGGCAGCCAGCAGCTCTTTCCTGCTCCAGGCAAGAGCTTCAGCTGCCATCCCGTGCTCATCTTGGTGCTGATCCTGCTCCTGTTGCTGCTGCTGGCGTTGGCGGTGGCCTTGGCTGTGCAGTCAGGTAAGGGAGGGGCAGCAGGCTGGGCCCAGCCCCTCGGGGCAGAGCGGGGTCCCTGCTCCCTGCACAGGGCAATCCTCACACCTTCTCCTCTTCCCCCTGCAGCACCACAGCTTCCAGTTCCACCTGCGCCTCCGCTGTTGGTTCTGGGCTGTCCCCATGGCTGGGTTGGATACAATGGAGTCTGCTACTACTTCTCAAGGGATCAGGGCACCTGGGATGAGGCTCAAGAGCGGTGCTCGGAGCTCGGCGCCTCCCTGGCCATTGTCAAGGATGAGGCAATGGTGAGTGAGGGGCTGCGGGCGCTGTGGGGTGGCTGAGGGGAGCCTGGGGGTGCTCGTGGGCCGGGCTGGGTGCTGGTGGGGCTGGGGCTGCAGCCCTGTGCCGGGGCCTTGCAGGGAAGGAGCCCCGGGGCCGTGTCCCCCCGAGGGGCCGGGGCAGCTGCCACTGCTCTCTCCTTGGCAGGATTTGCTCTTCCGCCTCGGCGGGAACGGCGATTACTGGGTGGGGCTGCGCAGATGGGGCGAGCACCTGCAGTGGGGGGACGGCAGCAGCTTCAGCTCCTGGTGAGTGCCGGGGAGCCGGGCAGGGCATGGGGGGACAGGGGCACAACGTGTTCCCCTGGCAACCAGCGCTGGCTCTGCTCCTCCCTGCAGGGTTCCTGTCCTTGGCAATTCCGAGTGTGTGTGCCTGGCTGAGGAGAAATTCAGGAGTGAGAGCTGCTCGAATCCGCAGCCGTATCTCTGCAGCAAGGCCCGAGCTCCCCTGTAACAGGGGCTGGAGAAAGGAGCTTCTCCATGCTGGGCAGTCTCAGCTGCACTCTGTGCCTGGCACTTGCTCTCAGGGTCACCTCAGTGCCTGTTCATCCCCAGTGCCAGCGCTGGGCTGGCTGTTCAAAGGAAAAGTCTCTGCAATCCATCCTGCCAGCCATGCTAGCTGCAGTGAGGGGATTGCCCTCATTGCACAGCAAGCTCAAATAGGAAATCCAAATTGCCCTGTACTCTTGGAAATCATCCCCAAGAAGGTGAGACTTTTGGACTGCTTTTGGAACAGGAAGAAGAACAGCTGGCACGTACTGAGGAGGAATCTCACTTTTTGCACCAGGCACCTGAGTGTGAAGAATAGTCTCTCTGTCTCTCTGTCTATCTCTTTGTCTGTTGCAAAGGATCTGACTGTTCTGCTGTGAGAGAAAAGCCAGGCTGGAGCTGGACAAAGATTTTTCTCCCTGGGGCAGAAGCAGTGAATCGATGTTACTGTAACCCCCATCCCTCTTTGAAGTGTATGAGTCAGAGGCCTCTCTAAATTCTTGAAAAAGAGATCAGAGTGCAGGGATTGAATTAAAACCATTAGATGGATTAATGCATATTAAGCCACTTATACATGAAATAGAGATGTAAACTTCAATTTTAAGTAAGTATGTAAGTTTATGTTTATATTGCTATTATTTATATTATTATTATATACTAGATACTTCTTAAGGAACTTAAAATGTAAAAGCCTTAGAATTTAGTGTTAAAAACATGTTTTAGTGAGAGCTCAAGAAACAAAATTTAGACAAAATAAAAATATAGCAA
>CM067569.1:35398410-35602896 GCA_034336665.1 Luscinia megarhynchos | reverse complement strand
GTGGCTGGAAGCGGCAGCCGCAGCTGCCCCCAAGGCTGTGCAGCTCTCCTGCTGCAGCCTGTCCCCAGCCCGCTGTCCCTGGCTGTCCCCACAGCTGTGTCCCTGCCTGTGTGCAGCCTCTTGGCTCCCTGGCTGCCAGCTGAGGGAGGAGCAAAGAGGCTGAGAGCTCCCTCCTGTGCTCCCCGGCCATTGGGGGAGCAGCTTCCAGGGCTGGCTGTGGTTCTGGCAGCCAGCAGCTCTTTCCTGCTCCAGGCGAGTGCTTCAGCTGCCATCCCGTGCTCACCTTGGTGCTGATCCTGCTCCTGTTGCTGCTGCTGGCGTTGGCGGTGGCCTTGGCTGTGCAGTCAGGTAAGGGAGGGGCAGCAGGCTGGGCCCAGCCCCTCGGGGCAGAGCGGGGTCCCTGCTCCCTGCACAGGGCAATCCTCACACCTTCTCCTCTTCCCCCCTGCAGCACCACAGCTTCCAGTTCCACCTGCGCCTCCGCTGTTGGTTCTGGGCTGTCCCCATGGCTGGGTTGGATACAATGGAGTCTGCTACTACTTCTCAAGGGATTACAGAACCTGGGATGAGGCTCAAGAGCGGTGCTCGGAGCTCGGCGCCTCCCTGGCCATTGTCAAGGATGAGGCAATGGTGAGTGAGGGGCTGCGGGCGCTGTGGGGTGGCTGAGGGGAGCCTGGGGGTGCTCGTGGGCCGGGCTGGGTGCTGGTGGGGCTGGGGCTGCAGCCCTGTGCCGGGGCCTTGCAGGGAAGGAGCCCCGGGGCCGTGTCCCCCCGAGGGGCCGGGGCAGCTCCCTCTGCTCTCTCCTTGGCAGGATTTGCTCTTCCGCCTCGGCGGGAACGGCGATTACTGGGTGGGGCTGCGCAGATGGGGCGAGCACCTGCAGTAGGGGCACAGGAACTCAGGTGAGTTTTGCTGCAAAAGCGTAGTAAACCCCTGGAGAAATTACGCAAATGAGTGATGCTAAGCTGTTTAAATGTGTTGTCAGCTCTACAGATGATAAGCTGCCTTTTCTTTCTCAGCCATTCTCAACTCAGGTATGGAGGGAAAGATGATTTTATTTCTACAACTCCTGTCTCAGGTACTTGTGGCAAAGAATGACTGCGGGAAAATATACCTCCAGTGCAATGTCAGGTAGCAACTTGTTAAAAGAGCAAATGCAGTAAATCCAAAAGGGCTCAATTTCAGCAAGTTGGGAATGGAGAGAAGTTCTGCCTTCCAGCTATGAACCCTCCTCAATTGCTGCTATATCCAGTAAGAGGTCATGCATATTTGAGGCTCTTGGTGTGACTCTCTCTGTCATATGAAACCACGTGGTTTAGAGGAACCACAGAAATCAGTAGGGTATTTCTGCGTGTAAGCGCCATTGATGTCAGAGCGAGCTGGACAGTCCAACCTCAGAGTCTGCTGTAATCAGCCAAATGGGAATCAAAGGTAGAAAGCACATGCAAAGCAATACAGCAAGGATATCTGAAAAGGACCCAGAAATATTTGAGTTCCATCTGTCAACAGCTTCCTGAAACTGAGCATTAATAATGCTTCCATCTTGCCCCACACCAAATCCTGCTGCCATTGCGACAAAGCCCCCATTGAAAGATGTTGAGTGATTTGATTGTCCCTGGAAAGGCTGGAAATCAGACACAATTAATTCTATTCTTAAGAAGCCTTTTTAAATTAACCAAGTCAACTTAAGTATTATTCCACAGGTGAAGTTAAATTCTATTTGGTCTTTCATTGAATCCCTTTCCATAGAGGAAGAACATTGTATTAGCCAAGTTAGTTCAAAACGAGTTGATTCATGGGGGGATTAATTTGGGTTGTGAAACCTTGGTTCTTTCTTTTGTGTGCATGATGATTTAGTGTCATCAGTGGGCATGTGGTATTTTGAATTAATGCAAAATTAGGTAGCATATCCATAAGCCCTAAATCTGAGATATCTGCAATGTTTTGCAGTAAGGAGGATACTGCACTTAACAGTTACTGTTTCTCAAATTCATGTAAAGTAACTCACCTCATTGCACAACAGATTCCAATATTTTGTTGTTTCATAGTAACGATTAGACCAATTATAGCTGAGCTGTAACAGAAAGGTGCAATACAATTGCTCTTACTTCTCAGTCAAACTTCCCAGAATCTATCTCTCTCTGAAAATTTTAAATTTAACTTTTAAATTGAGATGGTCTTTAAAATGAAAATATCTAGAATCCCACCGAAAGCTTGCTTTCAACTAAATCTCATATGTCAAACTGTACTAGCTGTACATTAAGTGCTAGAAAGGACTGGTAACAAAAATCTATGTTAAAAACCACTGTTATATATTTACTAGTTACTGTGCATACTTCCCTGATCTCCCATCAAAGCAAAATTAGGTTTCTGCCTACTCTTCCTTAGCAAATGCCCCTAAAACCTTTACTTTTCCAAGGATGTTGCTGTCTAGTCTGGACTCTGTGGTGCCTGGACAAGCAATGAACCCGGAGCATTACCAAAGGCAGTAAACAGGAGGAACTGGTGGAGCCTTTCTCAGCTCGGGTGTGAGGTGTGGCATGGATAAAGGGCGTCCTGAGAGACACTGTGACAGTGCTTGGGAGCCAAGGCAGAGGTAAGTCCATGCACCATAGAGATGCCTGAGCACGCCTTTCTTCTATGGCACAGGCCATGTGTTAGACCCATAAATACTGGTATCTGCAGTTTAAAATGAAAGTGAAAAGTTTTTAGCCTTCCTATGTATTCTCTGGCTTGTTGCTTTGGAACAGGAATGCACTGTCATAATATCTCTCATATGTTACCATGTCTTGCTGCTGCTTGGGTTGTCAATGGGTTGTTTTTTTCACTGCAGACTATTGAAAAGGGGCCTCACATGCTACAGACCATACGTGAGAGTTGCTTTCCTAAATGCAGTAATAAACAGCCACGAGATGAAATATTCCCCAAGTAAGGAGATTAGTGACATGGGATACAGCTTTCAAAAATAATTACATCTGACACCCTCATCAGCAAGAAGTTGTAGGGGCTGCAAGTTCTAAGCTTCCAGTTTAGCGTATGAAAGTGTATGAAAGATTGGCTTCTCCTGGGATGGGAGGCACAAGGGAGGTTATTTTTAGTACTTTGGAGAAAAAAAATCCAGAATTTAAGCACTTTTTTGGTTTGATACTCTCGTTATGAAGGAGATCAGGCAGAAATAAAGCAAAAGTGTCAGTGAAATGTTACTGAGGATAGAAACTGTGGGAGCAAGAGGTTGAACAGAGCCAAGTGGGAGCGGTAGGGTTAGAATGGAACGAGTTGGGGCGGAGGGGAGCACTCGTGTCTCCCCGCCATCCCTCCCTGTCCCGTTCTCGCTTGCGCCCGTCGATACAATAACAACCCAGCGATGACGGAACAGGCGGTTCCGTTTTCGCGACGGTATATATAGATCAGACACTTTCCAAAACAAGCAGCCCCCTGAGTCGCTCTGCTCCTTGGCTCTTTCCACCCGTAATTCAACGGGAAAAAAAAATATATATATATATATAATTACTTTTTCTTTGAGAAAGGAGAAGCTCTGTTCCGTGAGTGCGGCTGTTTCCTGACCCGTTGCCGGTTTGCGGTTACAGGCTGCTGAGAAAGTGAGCGGGGTCTGACGGGGCGGCCCCGGGACCTCCTCTGCTTTTCCGAACCTTTTAAAAATTTTTCCGGAATGAGCCCTAAAAGGGCAGACGGGGGGGGGCGGATCCTGGCCTTTTTAGGATAAGGACCCCGCCACCGGAATACCCCTCTGGGCGGCGCGGAGGGCGGGGGCGGGGGCCGAGCGCGGCCGGGGCGGGTCGGGGCCGCCCCCGCGGGGGGTGTGCAGGAAGGGGGGTGGGACCGGGCCGGGCTGGCCGGTCCCGCATGCGGGCCCCCATGTGACCGCCGGGCGCCTTTCCTCAGTCCTCACGTGGGCAGGCGAAGGGTTTCTCGCCGGTGTGCGTGCGGATGTGGGTAGTGAGGAGGTCGCTGCGGCTGAAGTTCCGCATGCAGATACGGCACTGTGGCCCGTGTGGATGCGGATGTGCCGGGTGAGCTCGTCGGAGCGGGAGAAGCGGCGTCACAAAAGCGGCGTCACAACCCTCGGCGGGGGACGGGTAGGGCCGCTCGTGGACCGGCATCTTGCTGGGCCGATTGGGGTACTTGCGAGGACGCAGAACGGGCCTCAGCGGCAGATGGTGCGGACTGTAAGCGGCGGCGGGCAGCCGGGCTCCCGCACCCTCGCCCCCGCCGCTGCCGCTGCCGGGAGCGCTGCCGGGGGCGGTGCCGGGGGCGGCCCCCGCCGGAGGCGCCCCCATCGTGAAGTTGCGGATGGTGGAAAGCGGCGTAAGGGGCGGCGGGACGCGGAGCGAGTCGAGGGGGCAGGGGAAGGGCTTGCGGTCCGGGGCCGGCGTGGAGCTCCCGCTGGCGTTGAGGCGGCGGGAAGAAGCCGCCGTACTCGAGGATCATGGTGAAGAGCCCGCCGTCGGCCGTCGCCCTCTTCGGTGAGGGGTAGGAGGGCGGCGGGGGAAAAGGCAGTGCCCCGCCGCCGGCGGGCAGGAAAGCCGAGGAGGGGTCTTGCGGGTACAGATCACCGCAGCCCGAGTAGGGCGGCGGCGAGTACAGATGCTCCAGGTCGGTTGGCTGGCCCTGTGCCATGGTGCAGCCGAGGGCCCCGGCCAGCGGGTTGGGGGAGGTGGCGGAGGCGGCGGTGGCCGAGGAGGCTGCGGAGGAGGTGGCGGAGGAGGGTGTGCTGACCCCCTGCAGGATCCCCGCGCTCACGATGTTGATGATGCCCTCGGGGTAGCAACCGGCGCCAGGGTACTGCGGATCCATGGAGAATTTGCCCATGTAGGTGAAGGTCTGATTGCGGGAAGCCGGGGCGTTGGAAGCGAAGCCGCCACCGAAGGGCAGGTCCAGGGCCCGCCTGTCGCCCATGTCCACATTGATCATGCCGTCTGGGGGAGCAAGGAGCAGGTCAGCCCTACGCGCTGCCACCCGCTGGACGACCGGCTCCCGACCCAGCCACCGCCCGCCCCGGCCCAGCGAGGGGCTGCGGTGCGCACATGTTGCGCTCCGGATGCATGGGGGATTCCGTGCCGACTGCAACTTGCCTCCCCATGCTGGGTGCGGAGGTAGGGCTGCCGTGAAGGGGCGGCGGGGACCCAACGCCGGGCAGCGGTAGAGCCCCGGAGAGGGTCCCGGCGCCTCGTCCCAGTCCGACCCCCGCCCGCCGCCCCGAGTCTCCGTCGCCCCGCCGCTCTCCGCGGGAGGCCCAGCCCGCACCTGCGAGGGCTCCGCTTATTTCCTGCCACACAGCTCATCTGGTCCTGCCAGGTCGGCATTGGAGAAGATCGCGACCGAAGTTGGCAGCCCGCGGAGATGTCAGCCGCGGGGTAAATGCCCTCGGGTAGCTGGTGCACGAACCCACCGAGGGTCACCGGGATCTTGTCCACCGCCTTGGCGGTCATCATGGGGGCAGCGGGACGGCCGGGGGAGCGGCGCTCCCGGCCGGCGGTGGGCACTCGGAGCGAGCAGGGAGAGGAGGGGACGCTTCCCGCTGCCTCCCACTACCAGCGCGGGGGGATCGCGGGGAGCCCGGGCGGCATGGGCGGGCGGGCGGGCGGCCTCCCCGTCGCGGCGGTGCGGTGCCCCGGGAGCGCCGCGTTCCCGCCGCAGCTCGCGCTGGAGGACAAGTCTGGCGGTAACTATTGATGGGGGCCCCCTGAATACCCGGGCCCAGGTCCGATGGGCACACCGCACCGCACCGCAAAGCCTCGATGTGGAAAACTTGCGGCCTCGGCCCCAGAGTACAAACACTCCCTTTTGGGCGTGGGAATTTTCCCCGCAGACGAGAGAAGGGATAATATTAACGAGGGAGCGGGGTGGGGTTTTTTTGACTCATTCTGTTTTGTTCCGCGGTTACGATCCGCCCCAGGCAACCTCTGCCAAGTGGGCTCCGGAGCAGTAAGTACCGCCGCTCGGGGGAAGCGGCTCCCGGCGGCGCGGGGTTGCGCGGGCGGCGGTGCGCCCGAGGACTCCGCAGCGGCCCGGGGCGGCCGCGCTCAGCCGCGCAGCACAGCCGGACTATTTTCGCTGACCCCACACGGCAGCAACATCGTGCTTTTGTTGTTGTTGTTGCTTTGTAAACTTATTTTGGTTATTGTTTTTTATTGTTTTTTAAGATGTTATCCCGGCCTCGGCCCACCCTCGGATCCTGCCATCGGTGCGGGGCCGTAAGCGCCCTGCAGGCTTGCTCCTCTGCCACACAGATCCCCGGTGCAGCCCGCACTGCAGAAGTGAGCACCACTAACGCCACAGCCCAGCGCAGCAGGGCCAGGGGCTTAAGCCCTTTCTTGGTAGTTCCCAGCCTCTGATTGCCCAGGTGCTACATCCTGTAGTGCAAAGCCCCAGCAGCACCTGCCTTTTCTGTCTGATGGAAATCCCTGCTCCCCATCTTCTGGAACTCGTGCTGGCTTCTGGGGCAGCTGTTCTTCAGTGGGAGCTGAAATGACATGTCTGGCTCTGAATCCAGACAGCTTCTAAAGTTAGGCATGGACCTGCCTGTGAAGGAGAAGCCGCACTCACTGCCCTTCCACCCACCTTAGCAGCACAAGTAAGCCTTCACATCCTGGTTTGCAGTTTTGCCATCTGATACCATGTGGTCCTGGCCCACAAGAGACCACAGCCTATTGCTGGAGGGATGTCATGCAGAAGCTGTGGCCTGCTCACCTGCTGGGCATCTGCAGGTACTGCCACAGCCTTGGATAACCACAGCTTGGTCACAGCCAGAGCATCCTAAGCAAAATTGATATCTCAGCTGCCCAAACACACAATCCAAGGCTCCCCTTGCACTTTCCAAACTACCCTCTCCAGCCATGCTACAAAATTAAAACCCAAACCAGAAGCAAAAATGATACAAACAACACATAAATCGTAAAGAGGTGAACTAAGGAAACTGTTGGTGACTAGTGTACAGCTACAAGAACACCTCACAGGGCATAGTATCAATGGTCCTACACTCCTGTCTTTGCGTTACAGTGAGAGCCAGTTTCAAAAGCAGCAATAGCATATGTGCTTGGATTTGCCTGCACGATCCAGGCTGAGAATCCAGTGCTAAGCATCGCCCCCCAAGGAAAAGCCAGTTCACACTGTTCGCACTGTCTGGCAAAAGAAACTAGAGCTCTGTGCCGTACTTGGCTCGAGGCTATTATACTTGTGCAGGAAAGTAACGACTGGTCAGTGGTGAGATATCCTGCATTTTTTCTACAATTTAGCAATAACAGTTATTTTGCTGTGGGAAAACACAATAACCAGAGTGCAGAGAGAAGGAACGGCATGACAGACTAAAACCTTCTGCTTACAGGTATCCAAAATATAGGAAGTAAGTTTCAATTAGTGAGTAAGGAAGGCATTTTTAAAAATACATCTCAGATTTTCTTTGCTATTTTTCCAACTTTAAATACTTTGATACTAACAGTTTAATTAAAAAAAAAAAAGTTTTGCCATAGTGAACAGCACTGCACAGCATAACCATACTGTCTTTTTCAGAAAGATGCATTAAATACTGTCCCACTAAACATCCTGACTAGGTTTTACACACGGAGGAAAAAAATTAAAAACTCAGCAGAAAGACCTAAGGGGAAGATAGAATGGATGGGATAAAAAATGCTCAATGTCGCAGTTTGTTTTTCCAATACAGCTGTTAACTGCCTTAATTAGTCTTGGAGAGAGGTAGAAACAGGCTGTGAGAGAGGGAGGCATTGCCCTACAATTAATGACTACATTCGATCAAGAATTGTTAAACATTAACTAAAGCTAAGCTGCAGGGGAATTCCTAGAAAAACAGGTAAGCCAGCTGCAGTAATATCAGTGCTCTAAGAATAAATGAAAATCGCCTGAAATAATTTCTACCGATTTTTCTTTGCAAAAGAATTAATCCATGCATGCATAATCTGACTGTATATTACATTCATTCTTTCACAGGCCAAGGGAAAAAAAAGCAGCAATGGGATATCAGACTAATTAAAAAATTCACACATACAAGCCACTGTACAGGAAAAACAAGTCTGCTTTTATAAATACACAGAAAAGTAAAGCCAGTTGTGAAATGATTTCTGGAGCAGGTTGGAACTTAGGAGGTTGCTAAATTGTGTTTTCTTACTCAAATTCTGACATCCTGAGTAAGATGGCCAAGGCTGCTCTGGGCTGGGTTTGTGGTATGAAGTGTGCGTTAGGATGAACAGGCATGAGACGAGTCCCAGATGTGGCATTTCACCTCTATAAAAACTTTCTCCCATGTTAGAAAGACTGCACCCCTGCTGTGGACAAACTGCATCTCCAGACCACTTCCATCATAGCAAGGCGAGCCTCATGGTGTCTCTTCTAATCTACATTTATTTAAAAGCCTTATGAAAAAGTAGTCTTTATAAATAGTATAAAGAGGGAAACTGCAAGGTTTCAAAAGGCCAAAGTGTTCACGTATAAAAACACAGACCACACTGTAAAGAGAAGACACCAGATCGAATCCTATCAGTACCTGCTGTATACTGAGGGTTTGCAAATACGCTGTTTCTACAATAGTGTCCACAACAGTGGATAGTTGTTTTTTCTCTTATGATGCCCAGTTTCTGCCACCTTCTGCCACTGCTGCGTTAGAGGTTTCCAAGCTAGGTTAATTAGCAGCTGTCTCCTTCTAGCTGAAGGAAGAATGCATAGATGCATTCGGTAATTCTCAGTTGCAATAGTGAGATCTTGTATACAACACTTTAATGAACTGTTGAAAAGTAACTCCGAACATGACCGTGCCCATTTGGAGCAGTAATTTCCTTAACTCCAGCCCTGGGGATTGATCACTGGCATTTACTGAAGGAGTATGTCCTGTCTCAGGAGTTGTTCTGGATTTTTTTTTTACTAGCAGGGTACAGCTCTTCTTAAGAATTGCCCTGGAGACAGTCCCCAAAGGCTGTAGCCAGATCAACCCCCCTTCCCAAAACTCCGTGGGTACAGTCACCTGGTCCTGTGGTGCCAGCTGGCTCTGGCAGTGAAAACCTCTACTGGAAAAAGCCGGGGCACCCTGTGACAATTCTTATGGCATTTACTCTCCCTTTGGAGCCTGAACCCCTCTCCCTGAAGCGTGGCCCTAGTTATTTACACAGGATACTGGAATATTTTCCCGACCCTTCAGCTGAGCAGCTTAGCTCCCGCACATCGGTCCCAAGGGCATAAACAGGTTCTGGCGCTTTATTTTCCCGACTCACGAAGCCCGTGATCAGAGGAATGCTCTGACCCACGGCACTCCCGCGAAGCTCTAGCCAGCACGAAACACCGCGTCCCCGCGGTGCTGCTCTCCAGCGGGCTCGGAGGGGTGGCCGGGCCGGGGGCGGCGAGCAGCGAGTTCCCCTCTCGGCGGGGCGAACGCACATCGTCCCCAGCGGCCGCCGCCCGGCACAGGCCGCCGGCGGCGACTCAGAGGCAGACGCGAGGCCCAGGATAGGGCTCGGCCCCGCACCAGAAGTCGGCGGCCTGCGGGGTCTCCACCAGCCACACCTCCCGTGGCAGCGCGGGCGGCTCCGCGCCCGCCGGCGGCGCCTCCAGCAGCCGCTAGTAGTGGCAGTCCCGGCCGTGCTGGGGGTCGTAGGGCGGCGCTAGGATGTCGAGGAAGGCGGCAGGCCCGTCCACGGCGTCGATTTGGTGAAGGCTGTCGGTGTGCGGCGAGAGCAGGCAGGGCGGTGACGCGGGCGTGAAGTGCTGGCGGGAGCGGAAAAGGGCGCGCAGACACGGCCCGCTGCCAGCGGCGGGGAGCGGCGGGGAGCGGCGGGGAGCGGCGGGGAGCGGCGGCCCCAGCGGGCAGCGTGTCCATGCAGGGGATGCGCAGCGTGCCGTACAGCACCTTCAGCATGCCGTTCATGCCAGGCTGGTCATGCAGCGGGATGCAGGCGCCGCTCCGCAGCAGAAACACGCCCATGCTGAAGCTCTCCGTCTCGCAGATGTGCATGTACCTGACGGGAGGCACCACGCCGGCCCACGGCGGACCCCCGCCCGCCGCCGCCGCCGCCGAAGGCCCCCGCGGTGCCAAGTGCAAATCCTCGACGCGCACCTCGTCCAGCAGCTGCTGCCCCGCACGCTGAATGGTTCAAAGGGCCAAAAGACGCTCCGCCCCCACCCTGGGTTTTAAGCTGCGGCAGCAGCGGCCGCGCTCGGTGGGACGAGCAGGAGAGAAGTTACCGTAAGTCGTGATCGGGCCGGGGCGAGGCAAGCGGCGCGGCGAGGGAAGAGGCGGGGCGGGAATCGGGCACAGTGCGGAGGGACAGGGATCCCGTAGAGTGTGCGGGACAGTGGGAACCCTGTAGGGTGCGCGGGGAACGGAGATTCCTTAGAGTGCGCCGGAGGGGGCGGCAATGCTGTAGATTGTGTTGGGTGCCTGGGATCCTGTAAACTGTACGAAGGGTCGGGGAACCCTGTGCTGTGAGCCAGGAGGTGGGGCGGGCATCGGTGGGAAGGCGGGAGGCACGGCGGTGGCTCCAGCCCAGTACGAGCCGCGCTCGGTTGTGCCCCAGCCCGGGCTCGCTGCGGCCGGAGGGGCCGCGCTCAGGGGAACGGGGCGCTTCTGGCGAGTTCCTTGCGCCGCCTTCCCCCGTGTGTCCCTGGCCTGAGCTGGCGGAGGGAGCGGCTGCCCGCGCTCTCCTCCTTGCCGCGGGTCGCTGGGGACGAGCCGGTGCCGCAGCAGCGATGGCTCATGCCGGTGGCTCTCGGTAGCCCGGAGGTGGCTGCTCCGTGCCCGGCACCGTTTCGGCCGTGGCGCCCCGGGCTCGGCGCCGCTGCCCAGGCGGGAGGTGTCCCTGCCCGGCTCAGGGCTGGCACGGCATGAACTTGAACGTGCCTCAGAGCCCAAAGCACTGCAGGCGCCGAGTGGAGGCACAAAGCGCCGCATCCTGCCTGCTTCGGGCTCTGGAGGCTCCTTGGCGCTGCCTTCTCGGCGAGGAGCCGCTTCCCGCTGCCAGGCAGGGACCCAGGGCGGCTGTGGCAGCGCTCGGTGTGCCCGGGCTCCGAGGCGCGGGGCAGGGAATGCGGGGGACAGTGCTGAGCAGCCCGGGGCTGCTGCTTCTTTCTGCTGGGCAGGCGGACTCCGAGTCGCAGCTGTGCTGTCCCCGCAGGCGGCAGCTGGCAGGCGTTGTCAGCGCCTGTCCCGGCACGGAGCTGGGCTGCAGCGGCTGCAGAGCCCGAGGGGCCGCGGCTGCGGGCACCGGAGAGCTCCCGCAGGCTGCGCTTGTCTCCGCAGGTGCTGCCGCAGCGTCCGGGCAGCGGGGACAGCGCGGGACTGAGCTGGCAGCGCCTTCCTGAGCCTCGGTGTCCCGCAGGGCCGGGACCAGCCGGGACCTGTCATCATGTCCCTTTCAATGAGCCATCCCCGTGGGTGTAAAGCTGTTTCCGATGCCGATATCCGAAAGTCTTTTTCACCACTCCTTATTTGTCGGGAGCACGGGGCTGATTGTTCCGAGCAGTGGGATTCCAGCTGTGAGCTGGTGGGGAGTGAATTCTGCTCCATTCATGGGCGTCTGAAGGAGCTCCTGCATCTCCAGGAGGGACGAGCAGCCGGGCTGACACACATGCTTAGAGGCACAAGAAGCCACTTGTCATAAGCAAGGGGACACCACTTGTGAGCATGCAGAGAGTAAAGATGTGGAGAATGGAATCTGCAGCAGTGATGGCAGAGTGAGGGAGCCCCTGAGTCACCAGGGCACATCAACAACCGGCCATGGGCACAGAAGCATCCTCAGAAGATTGCCGGGTGAGTGCAGGGCCACGCCTGTGGCCTCTAGGGAGGGGCCAGTGTCAGCTGGCAAGGACAGGGCTGGCAGGTGTGTGGCTGTTTCCCGATGTGTGGAAGAGGCCTCGTGCTGCGCTCGGCGCCAGCAGTGGCTGGAAGCGGCAGCCGCAGCTGCCCCCAAGGCTGTGCAGCTCTCCTGCTGCAGCCTGTCCCCAGCCCGCTGTCCCTGGCTGTCCCCACAGCTGTGTCCCTGCCTGTGTGCAGCCTCTTGGCTCTCTGGCTGCCACCTGAGGGAGGAGCAAACAGGCTGAGAGCTCCCTCCTGTGCTCCCCGGCCATTGGGGGAGCAGCTTCGAGGGCCGGCTGTGCTTCTGGCAGCCAGCAGCTCTTTCCTGCTCCAGGCAAGAGCTTCAGCTGCCATCCCGTGCTCACCTTGGTGCTGATCCTGCTCCTGCTGCTGCTGCTGGCGTTGGCGGTGGCCTTGGCTGTGCAGTCAGGTAAGGGAGGGGCAGCAGGCTGGGCCCAGCCCCTCGGGGCAGAGCGGGGTCCCTGCTCCCTGCACAGGGCAATCCTCACACCTTCTCCTCTTCCCCCTGCAGCACCACAGCTTCCAGTTCCACCTGCGCCTCCGCTGTTGGTTCTGGGCTGTCCCCATGGCTGGGTTGGATACAATGGAGTCTGCTACTACTTCTCAAGGGATCAGGGCACCTGGGATGAGGCTCAAGAGCGGTGCTCGGAGCTCGGCGCCTCCCTGGCCATTGTCAAGGATGAGGCAATGGTGAGTGAGGGGCTGCGGGCGCTGTGGGGTGGCTGAGGGGAGCCTGGGGGTGCTCGTGGGCCGGGCTGGGTGCTGGTGGGGCTGGGGCTGCAGCCCTGTGCCGGGGCCTTGCAGGGAAGGAGCCCCGGGGCCGTGTCCCCCCGAGGGGCCGGGGCAGCTGCCACTGCTCTCTCCTTGGCAGGATTTGCTCTTCCGCCTCGGCGGGAACGGCGATTACTGGGTGGGGCTGCGCAGATGGGGCGAGCACCTGCAGTGGGGGGACGGCAGCAGCTTCAGCTCCTGGTGAGTGCCGGGGAGCCGGGCAGGGCATGGGGGGACAGGGGCACAACGTGTTCCCCTGGGAACCAGCGCTGGCTCTGCTCCTCCCTGCAGGGTTCCTGTCCTTGGCAATTCCGAGTGTGTGTGCGTGGCTGAGGAGAAATTCAGGAGTGAGAGCTGCTCGAATCCCCAGCCGTATCTCTGCAGCAAGGCCCGAGCTCCCCTGTAACAGGGGCTGGAGAAAGGAGCTTCTCCATGCTGGGCAGTCCCTGGGAATAAAGGATAAAGTCAAGCCGAGGAAGGAGAAAATGTTGTAGGGAAGGTGCATGTTTATGATTTGGCGTTATTCTTATTTAATTGTTTGTTTTGCTTGAAAATAAATTCAATAATTCCCCTGTCCCGGCCATTTATTCCCATGATGTGTGAGACATCTCTCATCACCTTTATTGAGACCCTTGAGCCTTTCCTGACATGTTCTGTTTCCTGCCCAGGGTGAGGAGGAGAGGGACAGAGTGATTTTTGCTCACACCGGGCACCTGGCCAGGCCCAGCCCACCCCAATCATCCCTGCAATAATTCCCTCCTATCCCACCATTCGCCGGTCCCACAGTGGGTCTGGCTTCACGGGCAGGTGCCTGGAGTGAGAGGAGGCAGCTGGTGCCTGTGGGTGAAATGTCTTTGCTGCGAGCTGGCAGGGAGAGGAGGAGGAACAATCCAAAAGGCTCCTTGATCAGCAAAGAGGCAGAACAGAGACCATTCCTCCCATTGAGAGCCTCTGTAAGGTGATCCATGTTTTCAATTATTTAAAGAATTCATTTATGGAGCCAAGGCCCCTATCACCCAGCACTTCTCTAATAACACCTGAGCTGAGCTCGAAGAGAAGCCGCTGCTGCTGATCAAGGACCCTGAGTCCAAGCAGGTCATGGGCCCTTTCCCACTCATCACCTGGGGGATAGGTATGCCTGTGTCTCCACAGGATCAGGCCCAAGGTGGATCCTAGGGAAGAACATCAAGCTCTGCCTCTAGCCACGGAACACAGCATCCAGAGAGAGCCCAGCAAAAGTAAAAAAGCTCAGAAAGATGAGACCTATGTGGCAAGGAGGAGAGAACCCGCCTGACCCCAACCGGACCGACTTTGCACAACAGAAGAAAAGGTGAACCAAACTTTCCTGGCTCGTGTCATTACTGGACTAAGCTAAGAAGAAAAAGAACAAGATTTTTCTACAATGATTATCCCTTTCTTTATGCACCTGCCCCATCCTGCCTTTCCCCTCACCCTGTCTCCTACAGTCACACACCCTCCCTGTTCCCTCTTCCCTAATAACAATGTTTCTTATCCCATCCCTGTACCCTTTAAGGTACAGTTGCAGATTACTGCTTCATACCTCTTGAATTTAAGTATTCTTTAAGCCAAACAGAGTAACCCATCTACAGCACCTCCCTCCATGAACCAATGAACCGAATGGTGCTGCTGCCTCCAGCCAACACCGCTCAGCTTTGGATGCTCCTGGTCCTGACAATGGCATTCAGATGGATCATCCCTCAGCCCAAACAAAATGTGTGGGTGACCCTGGAAAAAACTCTACAGCAGTACAATCTGTGCCTGGCCATGGGTGACCTCAGCGACCCTCTAGCCACATGCCTGGGAATTCCACTGATGCCAAGAGACCATCCCTTTACAGGTAAAAAACCAACCTGGTGGATACCTGGGATGAGGGACAAGGATTTTACCACATGCCCCAGAGGAACCCCAAGAGCTGGACCTATTGGGGTCCTCCCTGGCCCCTTTCTGTATTCAATTTTACTGTTCAATTTTCCATCAGCCTCTCCCACAGTCTGAATACATTCAATCTCTCCTTAGAAACACCTGGGCCAGAGAACATGGCATTGAATGGATATATCATATCCCTTATCCTGCACCAGCTGCCAGGAAAGTTGAACGGTGCAGCAGAGTACTTAGGACTACCCTGAAGGCACTTGGTGGAGGGACATTCAAGAACTGGGAAATGAACTTGACAAAGGCCACCTGGATGGTCAATACCCCAGGGTCCATCAATTGAGCTGGTCCTGCCCAGTGTGAACCCTTGCACACAGTGGATGGAGATAAAGTCCCTGTGGTACACATGAAAGGTGTTTTAGGAAAGACAGTTTGGATTAGTCCCACATCAGTCAAAGACAAACCCATCTGTGGGATTGTCTTTGCTCAAGGACTTGGTTCCACTCGATGGGTAATGCAGAAAGATGGAGAAACCCATTGTGTACCACAGGGAATCCTAATCTCAAGTGAGAACTGTGTGTAAGGTTTCACTGTAGAGTCTAAAGAGGATATTGATTTGGGTATGATGCAGATGGTGATAGAATAAGGGGTGGATAATGTCTTGGGTTGCAATACAGGATGTGACAAGAAGTGTGTATTCTATCACCATCTGTTAAAACCAGGTGGAGCAGTGTTATTTATCTTTTCCACATCCCCTCTTTTTTCCAGGAAGATATCTTCTGTTAATGGGCCATTGAGTCCCACTGCATGACTGATAAAATTACATCATCCCACTGGGAGATGCTCCAGCCAGGGGAGTAGGAACCAAGCATTTCCTACCCAGATAAAATCTGCAATTTGGAACATCAGAACAGGCTTTTTCCATTGGATTCCAGAGGAGGACCAGACCCTTCTTCATCATCCCTGGACGTTCAGAGGAAAATTGCACCTTCCACAGGAGCACTGCTTCAGATGGACCACATCTGTCACTGCAGGAGGATGCAGCCACCACTTGATGGGACTGCTGCCAACACCCTGACTGACTGACGGGGTGTCAGGTTGTATTCTGACTCTGTGAGTGTTCCAGTTTGTTTTTGGTTTGTTTTTTTTTTAATACTCTATTCCTGTTTTAATTTTTCCTAGTAAAGAACTCTTATACCTATTCCTATATCATTGACTGAGAGCCCCTTAATTTCAAAATTATAATAATTTGGAGGGAGGGAGTTTACATTTTCCATTTCAAGAGAGGCTCCTGCCTTTCTTAGCTGACATGTGACTTTCAAACCAAGACAAATACATTGAAGTAACACACGAGGCATCTCTGCTTTTACTTTTGTGAATAATTGTGGAAAAGGAAGCCTGACAAAATTAGTTAGGGAAGACAACTGCAGTGTAGTCCCTTTCAACTGATTTCTATTGAAGTATATTCTGAAGTTAACTGGTTAATTTTCCCTTACGGTCTGTATTTAAACCAGCTAATTCCTATTCAATATCCTGCAATATTAAGGGTATCAATTGAAAGAAACCTGCATTGGCCATTTTTTCAGGGATATCAGTTGATTTCGAATCTCCATTTTATTGTTTAATTAGCGCAGGGAACACCCATTATAAATCAGTTTTATCAGTTTGAAATGAGATTAAACTCTCAATTTTCATCATCTTTAAGTTTAAATTGTCAGCAAATCTCGGTTGTTCCTATTTTTTAGGGTTTAATTTGGTAAAAACCGCCACTAATTCCATCATTTCAGGGATTTACATCGAGGAGAAATAAAAGGATTGGGGAAAAAAGGCAGGAAAAAAAGGGAGGGGAAAAGGATGACAAACAAAAAAAAAGATAGGGGAAACAAAGTGGCAGAAAAGGTGGTAAAAATATGTGGCAAAATAGAGGGGGAAAAAATAAGAGAAAGAAAGGGTGGAGAAGGTTTCAAAACAGGGTAGAGGGGAAATGGGGTGGAAAAAAGACCAGGGGAAAAATGCAGGGAAAATATGAGGTAAAGAAATGGGGAACAGAAAGGCAGTGAAAAAAAAGGTGGGGAAGATACAAAAAAATGAAGATCACATAACGGTGAAAACATGGCATTCAAGAAGCAGGAAGGCATTAGAAAAGTGAGGAGAAAAGGGTGTGAAACATGAGCAGAAAAAGAATAGGTAATACAAATGGAAAAGAACAGGAGTCCCAGAGACACCCACACACATTAGGCCCCCCCACCCAAATCCCACAGAGCACCCCACATTTCCCCCAAGAGAGACCCTCCAAATCCCACACACACCTGGGTCTGGATTCTTACAGTAACGCACGGGAACAGCTTCTGGAAACGGGATGGGAACAACGGGCAGGTGTAGGAATGTGTGCCCGCTGTGCTGCCAGCCCAGGAATCAGCCTGTCTGGGGCCATGCCATGGCAAAGTGTGTCCTTAACAACTGCCAGGGCTCTGAGCTCCAGGTGCTGCTGAGCAGCAAAGGGATTAGTGCAGGTAGGAGAACATCCCATGGTGTGTTACTCCTGTCAGGTGTGGATCTCTGCTGGGAATAGAGCCTCTCCTTCAGCAGGCCAACGCTCCCAGATGGGAATTCACAAGGCTACGAGGCTGGGAAGTGAAGAGCAAAGCTGCTGTGAAGGGAAAGTTCAGCTCCTTCAGAGAAATCACCCAGGGCACTGGAGCACTGGTACAAGTAGGACGCAGAAAAGGAGAGAGTTCCAGGAAAGTCTTTGTAGTTTGGTGGGGAAAAGGAGTACAGATTAGAAATGGCTGCAGCGATGGTAATCTAAATTAGTTCAGACCAGATTTCCATTTTTAGAATTGGTGACGGTTATTAACCTCACCTGCAGTTATAGGGCCAAATAGTTACAGCTTTGGAATATATTCTAGTTTAGTCTAGCTGTCCTCCATGCTGCATAGTCACAGCAGCCACATTTAACTATCATTTGTTATGTGAATTTTCTTCTGTTCCCATCCCAAACCTCATCATTCATGGTTTTTCTGCTTCTTTTTAATATGCTAGTAAATGTTCTGTGTCCCTCTGCAATATTTTCATGAATGAAAACATTGAAGAACACTACCTAAAGCTGAGCATGGGGACCAGTGGGAAAGGATGTTACATCAGCATTTACTGTTCCTGTGCCAGTACTGCTCTCCCTTGGAGGGAGCTGGGAAATCTGTATTTCTGCTCCTGTGATCTTTCTCATGTTTTTCACAGCTGATGCCAAGCCCAGTTTCTCCCAGTGTAATGATGATTCTGGACATCTCTGAGTGTACCCACTGGCCTTGAAAAGACCACTAATGGTTATGGAGAAAGGAATAGGCAAGTCACACCATTTCCAAGTTGGCAACCCGACTGTCCCTCGGTGCACATCTTTTAGTGACAGCAGTTGGTGGCCATGCTGCTGCGGTTTCTTTATTATTTTGTCTTATACCAATCTCACTATTTTATTCCCTTCTCACTTCCCAGCCTTTCCTTGCCTCTCTTTTTAACCAGCACCGCCATCCCCTGGTCTCTCGTTGCAGCTCTTTCAGTCGTGGGGCAGCGACCACTGCTGGTGCAGCGCTTTGAGAACATTTCACACCAGTCTCTCTCTATTCTGTTCCCGTCACTCCTCCCAGCCTTTCCTGCTGCTCTTTCAGCACCTCCGTCGCCCTGACGGTCCCTTGGTGCAGATCTTTTTAGTGACACTTTGGCAGCAGCCACTGCTGGTGCAGTAGTTTAGACTATTTTATACCCTTCTCTGAATTTTATTCCCTTCACATTTCCCAGCCTTTCCCCTGACCCTTTTAACCAGCACCGCCGCTCCCACGGTGGCTCGGCACTGCTCCATTAGTGATAGTGAGCAGAGGAGACCTGGCAGTGCAGCTTGTTATTCTGTTTGTTTTATTCTCTCAATCCAATTGCAGCAGCAGCCCAGCTGTCCCTCGGTGCAGCTCTGTCAGTGACAAGGGGCCGTCTCGCCAGGCGGGCTGAGCCAGGGCAGGGCAGGGCAAGACACAGCGCAGCGCTGGCGGCGCCCGGCGGTGCTCGGAGTCTGCCGGCCTTGGCAGCTCAGGCACAGAAATGAATCCCAAGTGTCGGCGATATCCAGCACTGTTGGGAAGGATGAACCAGGATGACATTACAAATATGAATGCTTAGATTCTGAGAATATGGAAACCATGAGAGAAATTGAAATGAAAGCCACTTTTGAGATACCAAACCTCAGTTACTGAATAACTAGAAGACTATAGGATGGCCAGCTGAAAGTAATCCCCTCTTGACAGAACAATGTCTTCTGCTGGAGAGCAGGTCCAAAGGTCAGAGAAGATCTTGCTAGGGTCCAATGAGTAGATTTTAGAGTTTAAAGTATAACACACTATGGTAATGTAAGGATTCTTATAGGCTGCATGTAAATGCTATAGAATTCATGTGTTGTGCTAGATTGGTTAGTGGATTAGAATATTCAACGTAGAAGAAGATTTATTTTATTGTAAACTGAAAAATCTCTCTCTTACTGCTCTCTTACTGCTACCACCCCTGTCCTACCTTACTCTCTCACCCCCTCACCCTCTTATTCTCTTACTTCTTTCTCTTCCCCCCTTTCTGTCTTTGTCCTACTCTAGGCTGCAGCTGGCAGCTCTTAGCAGGACTCTGTATACCAACGCCCTTACAATAAACTGCAACTGTAACACCAGCTTATACAGGGCACATGAGTTTTGTCCCTGAGGACCGTCCATCCCGATACACAGACTCCCACAAAGCCATCTTGCTGCAGGCTTGTGGCACTTCAGGGCCTGAGTTCCAGTAAGGGAGCTTCCCAAAATACTGAGCATCAGCTTGTAGCTTTTTTCAATTGAACTGTAAGAAAAGCTGCTGGAGAGGGCCATGCTCCAGGCACATCCATGAGATTTCATCTGTACAGCTCTCCAAGATCAACTCGTGTCTGTTCCTCCAGTTCCTGTTTTGGGTTCATACATTTCTTGAGGGGATGGCCCTGCACTGATCAGAGCATGGAATGAGCATCACATAAACAGCTTCTGTCAGTGTGCATCTATCCTAAATGGACCCAAAATCTCCCAAAGTAATTCAAGTGCCTTAATATCACTTACTTTGGCTTTTAGAGAAACCTGGTATAATAGTCTCCATTTCTAAATATTTAGTGAACAGTGTTCCTTCACTCCCTGCCAGGGTTATTCTTTGACCCTTGGAGAAAGGCTTTAAAGCAGCACAGATCTTGTCAAGCACCAACTTCCTAAACTTCCAATCCATAGCATGGGCAGAGCCTGAGTTTAAAACCTATTTCAAAATGGAATTGAAAAGCAGTTTCATTGCCAATTGACAAAATGAGAAAGGTTTCCTTAGCAGTTGTTGAGATGACAAAGTAAGGGGAGGACGGAGCATGGAGTGGGGGAAAGAAGGGGCAAAACTTCTTTTGCACTGTGGGTTTTTAACCATCATGGTCACATCTCAAGGACTTGTAGAAAGCATTGTAATCTCCAGAAAGGAAAAGCTTCCTGGATATTTTTCATTTGAGCAAGAGGCTGGGGGATTGGGGTTTGTTTGCTTACTTTTCCTCCTCTTTTGAGAATTTTTTCCATTATTATGCTAAGGAAGCTGGCCGGGTGGCACCCTCAGCTCGTGATGACTCAAGACAAAGGGATGGGCGGGGGCAGACTCCCGGGTTTTCACTCGCCAGCGGGGTCTGAGGGCAGTCCGGGGACTGCTCTCTTCCAGCCCACGAGACCCAAGCTCCTGGAACAAGGATCTCTGCGGTCGGACACTGCCCTGCCATCTCCTCCGCTCCAGCCTTCTACCTCTGTGCACACAGCTGAGCACCAGGACCCAAACGGTGAGCGGAGAGCCTTCCTCCTCCCTTCTCCCACCTGGGACATGGCGCTGCTGCTGCCACTCTGCTCCCACCTGCTACCTCCGCAGCTGCGCGGGCCCTGCCCCGCTCTCCACCGGGACCGTGCTCAGGCAGAGTGTGTCTGCAGCTGAAGAGACTGGATCTGAGTTATTTGTTCTGCTTGTTGCTAATTTTCATAGCTGCTGTTGTTTCTGTTTGTCTGGTTAGGTATATTAGTAAAGAGCTGTTATTCCTACTCCCCTATCTCTGCCTGAGAGTCCCTGATTCAAAAATTTATAATAATCTATCTCAGAAAGAGTTCCTGCCTTTTTCGGCAAAATACCCTTTCTTCAAAAAAGGGCACTAAGGAAGCCCTCAGCAGCAGGAGATTGGTATGGCTGCAGTGCTGCTTCCTTACCAAAGGGAGCAGGGTGTGCTCCTCAAAGCCACCCCTTCACCCCCAGCACCCAGAAGGTAGAAAAACAAGGACATGACAAATTCCTAAGTGCGGAATGGGTTATCGGGGGTTTTATAAGTGTGATATATGATATAATGTAATTTGTGTAAAGTTATGCAATAATGTAGAATAACCAGTATTTGTATGAACAAAATAATAAAGCTCAGAAACCAAAAAACAGACCACAGACAATAAGGACACAGATTGCTTCATCACGTCATTGTAACATCCAACAAAAGCAGGACAGCCCAGATTAACAACTTAATAGATCTAGCCAAAGCAGAGATGGCTCTGTCCAGTGAACACCCAAGCGATGAGAACCCAATAAGCACCACACTAAGATAACTAGGAGCCATGGGGGAAAATACATCTGAATGCCTTGTTTCCCTTAAACTAAGATCAGCAAGTTACATCTCAATGCCACCTTCCCAAAAACCAGAACCTGCCTTCATCAGAATTCATCGTCTCCCAGAATATGGTTTTGTCCAGCCCAACAGGGTGAAAGGAAACCGCACAAACATGCGGAACGACGAAAGAAGACAAAGACCTCTGCTCCAGGTAAGAAAAATTGTATAAAAACTGGGGTGACCAAGGCAGGTTGGTGAACATTGGGAGATTCGGAGCAGTAGACTTCGGATCATTGCGTGTTCACCCGGGGCCGATCCCAGGCTCGGCTTTGTCCTTTGCAATTGTGGCTGTCATGGACCGTATCCCAGTCACGAAATAAATTATCGTTTATTACCGTGATTATACCTAATTCGGCTTAATCTTTTTATTATCTATAACAATAAGGAAAGAACAAGGTCTGGAAAACAGGACCTGGAAGATGAAAGAGGAAAGAAATAGGCTGAGGCCTCTTCAAATTCGAAATGAAAAGAGGAAAGAAAAGGGAGGAGAAAAGGAAAGGCTGGAACTAAATTCTATTGCAGCTGGGTTTAAAGGTAACAGACAGAAATTGCAAAAAGAGACTTCTTTAAGCAGCAAGGTACTGGGATAAATTCACTCTAGAAACTGAGAAACCTGTGTCAGCATCAGCTCTCTGTGAAGAAGTCAGGAATCCATTCCTCATGGCAAAGCCAGGCTCATGGAATTGGGCCAGAATACCTCCCCTGCCCTAATTTCCAAAAATTGCACAAAAATATAATTGTGCATGAACACATCAGCTTTCAGCTGATTAACACATCATTATTTCAGCTGATCAGGCTTTGAGATACCTAAGATGGAGATGCAAACTCAGCTTCTTTCACTTTCTGTGCTCGGACTTTCCCCCTTTCCCCAACCCAACCTCTTGAGCAACCAACTGCTCAGAGGAGCCAGCAAAGCCAGGGGCTTTTTCACAGCTTGCTTCAGGCAGAGGGAAGGGGGGAAAAAAGAGAAAAATGAGGACAAAAAGGAGGCTGTCCTGGAAAGTGCAGCCAGCCTGGCAGCCTCCAGACAATAAAACACAAAGCACACAGCACAGACAGCACCGTGCAAGGAGGGGCTCACAAGCCTCTCCACGGGGCTGGTGGGGAGTGGCTCCTTTTATGCACCTCACAACAGCCTCATCCCTGGTGTGGGCTGCTTTCCTCCACAAAATCCATGGGTATGTGCTTGCATAGGAAATTCCTCAGCAACTGCTTAAAAAACCAGGTGGGTAAGGGGCATTTCTGTCTCACACACCCAGCTTAGGTGAGCTGGCTTAAAAAATACATACATACATATATATATACACACAGATATACGCACAGATATATATATATATATATCTGGTCCAAAACCAGATCTGTAAATATGTTTATCTAAATCCAAATCTTTTGAACCCCAAAATTAAAGGAGCAGAATTGCTATTTTTCTTTTTTTCTTAAAATTATCTGGTTTTTCACTGGTAAACACAAGCACAGAGCAAGTGATTGGCTGCTTAGCAGGAAGCTAAATCATCTCCTAAGGTATTTGTCTTGTAAGAAAACCAGGACATCTGCACAGCATTGCTCCCCTTATCTCACAGCATTTATGTGATCAGTTCTAAGGGCAGAACTCAAGTGCTTAAAATAATTTCCCCATAAAAGCTATTGCACAGCAAAGAGTCACAGAACACATCCTGCCCACCTCAGAGCCATGTGCCAAGGGGCAGCAGGAGGAAGAGGTGGGTGTTTTGGGAATAGGAACAGTTCCTTGGATGATCTCCAGTGGCACAGAGCAAAGGGAGATGAGCTGGGGTGGCCCAGCACTGGCAGCACAGCCCTCACCAAGAGGGTCTCTCTAGAAGGATTTGGGGTTGGGCCCTCACAATAATCTCCATCAACACTCTGCAGGGCAGCAAGGGCACAGAGAAGCCTCAGCTCCATCCAGAACCAGCAGAAACAGAACACAAACCAGGCCTGTAACACAACCTAAAAAGCCCACCCAAACTCAAGGCTGAGCTTCGATCAGCTCCCAGCCCATGGGCGTGGGTGGAGAGCACAGGTGAGGTTCATTGGGGTCATTAAAGTTCATTGGGACCCTCAGGTGATCACTGAACACACCTGGGGCCTCTTGACACACAGAGCCCCAGGAAATGTCTCGATTCAGGGATATTGGAGACTTTTGAGTGCCACCAGTACAATCATGTGGCAACTGCTCATTCTACTTCACTTTCTGTTTTAGAGGGAAGGATTGGTGGAGCTGTTGTTGGTAGCAATGGCAAAAGGGGAGGTGACAAGGCAGGAGAAGATGCTGGGGGAGCAGAGGGTATTTTTGGGGCTGAAGGTCATTTAGAAGAAAAGAAAATTGAGGTTTGCAGGGTTTGATGCAACAGCCCCTGTTGCTTCCATCCAGGCAAGTGCCACCCTTTGCCAAAGTCCACCTCGATGTCACAGCTCTGGCAAGGTCCCCACGTCCCTCTCTGACCTGGGCATGGTGACCTGGTCACACCGACTGCCTCTGCTCTGCTCTGCCCGTGGGTTTCAGACCAGGCACTGCAGCTGGAATTCCCCATGGATTTCTGGATAGAAATGGGAGATTGTGTGATCTTCCACTGGTGATACATGAGGGGCTGGAGGAGCACCCAAGGTTCCAGCAGCACTGATTTTAAGGCCATGCACCTGTTCATAGGTGTACAGAGTTCCATAAGGCACCTTTCCAAGAGCATGGCAACCCCAGATGGATCTGAGAAGAATGCTTCACAAAGTTTTGTAACTCCCTCTGGTTTCTTGTGCTTTATTCTTTTCCACAGATTCTCTCAGTGACAGAAGGAAGAACCAGGTTTTCTCCTAATTTTCCACATCCTGGTTCTGGAAAACCATAGCAGCCAAGCCTAAATAATCAACCTGCCAAAGTTCAGTTTCACTCTGAGGCCTCCTTATCACACGGGTTTTTTTCACAGGTTATTTCTGTTTGCCTTTCCAGGTACAACATTCCTTAACCTTACCTTCAGGGCTTAGCCTCTTCATAACCACTTCACTCTGAAAAACTTTCTTTTTCCCCACCCTGGATAAAGAACTAGAATTTTCTAGTTTTAGGGGGTTTTATTTTTGTTTGGTTTTTTGTTTGTTTGTTTGCTTTTGTTTGCTTTTGTTTGCTTTTGTTTGCTTTTTTCCCTTTATTTTCAGCAGGACTTCCATGCATTGGTGTACTTTGGTCTCAAATTGCACTGACGAGCAAAATACCCTGGAGCCATAAAATTGTTTCTGTTGGAAGGAACCTTAAAAATCATCCAGTTCCAACTCCCCTGCCCTGGGCAGGGACACCTTCCACTATCCCAGGGTGATCCAAGCCCCATCCAACCTGGTCTTGGACACTTCCAGGGATGGGGCAGCCACAGCTTCTCTGCCCATGACAAGGGATTGAAAGAAAATTGTCTTAAAGGACCCTTCCAACTGAAACTATTCTGTGATGTTATAGAAGTGAAATGAAAATACTAAAGAGATGAATATTTTTCAAGCTAAATATGGGGTATTTGTCCACAAAGATCACCAGAAGACCAAGTGAAGACACCACATATGGAAAATTTATAAGTGAAGTTTCCCCAGGCTGCTCTTAGCTGGTTCTGCTCTGATTTTCTGATCACAGCAGTGGCCTAGAAGTCCAGTGGTGATGCAGTGCTCTTGAAAACACCAAAACACCAAAGTCCTGGGGTTTTGATCCTATTCTAATAAGCAGATCACTTCCAGAATTACATGTGAAGTGCCCCCTCTTCCACTCCCCCATTCTTCTTAGCCAAAAGCCTTCCCAGGACTCTGATCTGCATCACCACCACTTACTTTGGTGTCTTTGGAAAACAATTAAACTCAGCAATCAGAAAGTTCACTCATTAAAAAAATCAATACTGTATGGTTAGGGGGCTAAAGGATTTAAAGATGGATTTCAAGATGGATTTCTTAAGCCCTTTCCCTTTTTTCTGGGGGTAGCAGTGCTCCCCCCATCCCCTCCAGCCTGGCCCTTTAAGTAACTTGAGCCTCCGGGCTGCAAATCCCAGTCTCCAACTAAAAGGATGGAAAAGCTTCTTTTCCCCCTTCCCCCCCTTCTGCGTCTTTTCTTTTGAAAGCAACTGTCTTCTATCCCATGATGGGAAGAGAGAAATCACCAAAAGACAGAGCAGCTTTCTGAGCATCCCCCTCCCCTATCAGGACAAATGGGCAATTTCTCCACCCCGCAACGCTTCTGGCAGCTCTTTTCTTCCAGCTTTCCTCCCCTCCCGCCTGCTTTTGGCAAACCTCAGCTGATTTCCAAACCCTCCGGCGCTGCTGGGAGCTGGCACAAAGGTTTAATTATTTGCCTTTTCTTGGGTAAGGCGGGGAGAGGGAGAAGGTCGGGCCCCATCTCCTGACACTGATCTTGCCCACTTTTGTTCACTGTCCCTCTCTCCCACCCCTCTTCCTTCCCCGTCTCCTGCCCAGAGCTCACCATGGAGCCGCAGGCGGTTTGGGGATGCTTTTGCCTGCTTTGCTTTTCCCTCCTGAGAGCAGCAGAAGGTAAGAGAGACTTTGGGCTGATTTAGGACTCGGCGGGGTCTGGATGCCCAGAGAGGTGAGATGCTCATCCCAGCATTTACCTTCCTGGTCTCCAAGCAGGGAACAGGGACTGGAAAACTGCAAACAGCATCCCCTGAGGCTGGGAAGTCTTAGGGATTGTGGAAATCCTTCCTGAAGGCGGTGAGGAAAACCAGAGAGCTGGAGCTTTTTAAGCTGCACACAGTGCAGAGCTGTAAAATCTTTTCAGTCTGTGTCAAAGAGCAAAGCCCCAGGGACTGAGCTGGATTTCCACTGATTCATTTGTTGTTAAAAGCAGCAAAGCTATAAAACATTTCAGAAGCTCAGCAAGTGCATGAAATTTGCAAGAGAATTTCAAGTGACTTCAGAAAACAGATTTGTCTGGTTTTGTCATACAAAGACAACCCTCCCCCCTTCAATCACCATTGTATACGAGCAAGAGAAGGGCCTCCAAATAAGTCTAGAGAAATAAGATTAAAGAAGAGAGTTTTGATCTAAAGCTGTCTTTATTTTGCCTTAGAATAGTGATTTAATTATGAGTTAGAAGTTCTGATGGAAAACCCATAATATGAAGAATTCAGCTTCTTTTCTCCCCAGAAAATGTCCATTGTGCCCCAGTTAATGCCCACTGCTGAAAAAGCACTGGAGATATCCCTCCTGTCTGTGGGCATGCTCAGGAAACTTCCCTTCAGGATTAAAGTGTGTTTATTTGGCATTTCTAAAACTAAAGAAATCATAGCCCTTGGTCCAGCCATCATTTTTCAGGCAAGGATGGAAACACGAGCAGAGATAAGCTGCCAGCCTGGAGAACACCAAATATCCACAAAATATCCAAACCACAGGCACAAACAATTCCCCACAAAACCCCTCCCATCAGCTAGACTCCCATCCCAGGAGGTGGAGTGATACAGGTCATCAGCATCCCTGCAAGTCCAGCTGTTCTCTGGGCTGGAAGTTTCCAGACATGGGAAGTGGAGGTCATCCATGACTCTGTACCTCCAACATTTCCATCTTTCCACAGGGGATTTGCAGCTGCTTTCTTTCCAGCCCAGGACCCTGTATCAGTACCATTACACCCTGGATGTCCAGCTGCACCACACATCCACACCATCCCCCTGGGGAGCCCGGCTGCAGGCTGAGACACTGATCCATCTGCACCGGCTCTGGAGGGACAGAGGAGGGGAGGAGCTGCTCCAGCTGCAGGTGTGTGGGGTGGAACAGCCATCACAGCCAGGAATTCCTGCTGGGAACACCCCAGGAGGTGAAACCCTGCCATTTCTAGCCCATGACAGCTGAAAAATCCAAATGATATTTTGGGCTCTCTGACCAAATCCATTGCCTGCAGGTGAAATGCACACCAGCTTTAGAGCAGGCACTTGGTCACTGCTTTCTGCCATCTTCTGCTGTCACAGATCCATGACCTGAAGGTCCAACACCTTCCAGAAGAGAAGAGGAGCCAGAACAGTGCTGGAGGTTCCCCTGCAGAGATTGCACTGAGCCCAGAGGCACAGGCAGAGCTCCAGCAGCCAGTGTTCATCTCCTGGAACAGTGGGAAGGTCAGCTGGATTAAAGCTCCTGGACTTGTTCATCCTCTCTACAAAGAACTCCCGTCCTCATCCTAAATTTTCTCTGCTATGAAGCCCATAGGAGTTCCTGCTCCACCTCTGGTTTCAGAGCAGAAGGAACTGGACTGAATGGCCAATGTAGGACCCTACATGGAGTCCCACCCTCCAAAAGGACCCAGCTGGAGCTGCAGAATCCCATGCTAAAACTCTTCAGTCCAAACCATGGGATATAAGCTCCTTTCTGACCTTCTCCTCTAACGCTATGGAGTTCCAGGGTGGGAAGGAAAGGGAAATTTTGTGGGCTTGCATCCACAGACCTCATGATATTGAGGGATAAGGTCCTCCTTGAGAGAATTCCTCAGGTGCCTACAGGGTGTTCTCAGGCTCCCTTTTGTCAGGGAAGGCAGCAGAGAGCCTGCAGGGACCCCAGAGATCTCCCCTCACCCAGGCACCACCTCCTCCCCTCCCAGGTCAAAGCTTTCTACGGGAATGAAGCAGAAAACATCCTGATCTCCAACCTGAAACGAGGCATCATCAGCCTGTTCCAGCTTCAGCCCCATGCTGGCACCACAGTCGAGGTAGGTCCAGAGCTGGGGCCACATCTGCCCAAAATCCAGGGATGCACCAGGGGAGCTGGCCCAGGAGCCTAGCCAGCCCATGAGCTTCAGCAGAGGGGGGAAAATTCAGGATAAACAACATTGGGTCTGCTGCTCCAACCAGGCTGTGAGCAAGGATGACTCTTGGAAAGGCAGAGGACTTGAAATAACATAATTTTCAGCAATAGGCGCCCTTAGAAAATCACAGGCTTTCCCTGGACAGTAGGAACAGCAGAAAAAAAAATTCCACAAGCATTCCTGCCAAGCGGGATTTGCTTTGCCAGCAGCCAGCTAGAATGACCTGTGAACAACATGAAATAACCTCAGAACCCCAAATGCAGCAGATGCTGCTGCTGCCATTAGCCTGAATTTGCAAAGATGCCCAGATGGACTTGGAGCTATCCAACCACCCCCTGGTTTGCCCCACTTTCTAGATTTTAGAGCTGATCTCTTTATTAGGTTGGCCTTTGTGTCTGTCTCCTTTCTACTGATTGTTTAACACTCACAGTCACCCCCATTTGTGTTTCAGGAAGATGCCTCTGGAAGCTGCCAGGTCACCTACACCGTGTCCAACCATTCCATCACCAAGACCAAAGATCTCCTCAGCTGCTCAAAGCCAAAGTCTGGATTCACCTCCCTAAACAAAGCAAGTCCATTGCTCTCACTCTGTGGGGGGCTCAGCTCACACTGAGCACAGCAGGGCCATCCCTAAAATCTTTTTGCAGGTGGGCTTGGATTCCCATTCCCAGCTGGCTTCAGCCTTCTGCACCAGCTTGGGATGGGACTCTTGGACCCATCCTCAAAGTGGGATGCACCAACATCCTCCAGGAGGATCTTGAGATGTCCAGGATAATCCTTGTTATCACTTCTGACCTGTCAGCTGATCCTGCTTGGAAAGGTGGATATCCAGAGATGTTTCCTGGCTCTCAGACTCATTAGATTGGGGATTAGTTTGACAGGATTCCATTTTGCTTAAAGCAGCAGCCTGTGTTCAGCCCTGATATAAATAGATGAAATCCCATGGGCCTTAATGCAGTTATAAACAAAATTTAAGTTTATTTTTTTTAATATATAAATTCTACTGAATTCAATATAAAAATGGACATCACCACAGAGATCCCACAGGGCCTGGCAGGGGTCTCAACCCCACCTTTCTGTGCAAGTCCCTGTGGTGTCACCACTCTGCCTACCTGCATCAGCCACGGGTGAGAGCATCCCCTTGCTGGTCCTCACCTGGTGTTGCCTTCTCTGAGAAGAAGGCGGGATTTTATGGATTTTCCTTTCCTACATTTTGCAAGTGAAGTAGGTGACTTTGTGGGCTGGAAAATTCTTTTTTTGCTAATCAAAAGAGAGAAATCTCCTGGGGAGAGGGCAAGGGGAAAAAAGTTGCATTTTTTTTTTTCCTTGCTTTTCCTTTTCCAAGATTTTTGGGGTCGAGTGGCAGCCCTCCAGCAGAAGCCAGTATGTGGTGAAAGACAAGCTGCTTCAGTCAGTCCTGGCAGAGGAAAGCCACAAGGTGGCTCCAGCCCTGAGATCTCGCTCTGGAATCAAAATCAGTTCAAAGGTGAGCAATGATCCCCGGCCATGGAGGGTGGAAATCACAAAACTTGCCATTGACAGTTTCTCCCTTCACAGGCAGCAGCTTCAGCTGGTGTCTCCTGCAATGCCTGGGCCAGTAGAGGTGTCTGGACAAAGCCTCAAGGATGTTCTGGCCAGCACAGAGGCACAGCCCCAGCCCCTGGGCATGGCCAGCCTGCCCTTCAGGAGGGTCTGCACCCACTGCCCCTCGGTCAGTGATGCAACTGACCCCCAAAACTCACCAGGGGCTTCCCCTCAAGCTGGGCACTTGCAGGGTGTGGGGTTAAACCCCAGTGGTGCTTTTGGGGGGGCTGGTTACTGCTGCTTTGGTATAAACACTATCCCATGATAACATGGGAGAAGAGGCTAAATCCCACCTAACAAACCTCACCTTTGCAGCTGAGAGCCTTCCTGAAGACTTTTGGACAGGCAGAGAGTCCAAATAGACCCCTCGAAGGTGGCCACCACCTGGCAGTTCCAGAGGTTCATCCAGATGCTGCGCGGCGCCAAGAAGAGGGACATCCTGCAGCTACTGAAGAGAGCACCCCAGGAGACACGGTGAGGATCCCTGGGACTCTCTCTCCAAAACTCCCAGAGCTGGAAAAGACAACCAAGGAGAGCTGGTGCTGTTCCATGCATCCATCCTGACTAGTGACAGGCTTCTCTGGCTTTTCCCAATTCCTGTCCTGCATGGTTTTTGTGCCACTGATGACTTCCCTCTTCCTGCTCCAGCCCCTTCCTCGTGGAGGCAGCAGTGGCCACACAGTCTGTGGCTTCCTTGGCAGCGCTCTCAGACTTCCTGGATTTCAGCAAGGAGCCCAAGTCCCTCCTGGAAACATTTCTCTACGCAGCAGCTTTCTCTGCCCGACCTTCAGGAGAGCTTCTCCAACTCATCTTAGTGAGTATGGACATCTCTCTCTTCCTCCTCTTCCCCTGGGATGGATCCACACACCATGGAAGAAGGAAAATGTTTCTGTAGAAATTGATTTTCCTGCTCACAGGATTGTTTTATGTGCATTTAACAGGACACTTGTGATGGTTGTAGATGCTCCTCAGAGGAAAAGAATTCAGCAGAAAATGTTTTGTATCAGTGTATTAGAAATAATAAAATCTTAATTTAGAGCTACAGCATTTTATCCAATTAAATCATACATGGCCTCCTTTGAGAACTAGTTTTTCCTTACTTGATTATGAAACATTTTGAGGTAAGAAGTTGTAACGGTTTTGAAAGCAAAACCAGTAAGAGACTCCAAGTCAGAAATATAATTTAATAGGAAAAAAGAGAAAAAGAAAATACATGCAATAGTACAAAAGAAAAAACACTGACAGAGTCAGAATACAACCTGCCACCCTGCTAGTCAGGGTGGTGGTAGCAGTCCAGATGAAGAGGTCTTGTTGAAGTAGTGATCCTGTAGAAAGGTCTGTTAGCTCTTGTCCTCTGGAAACCAGTGGGTAAAGGCTGCTTTGCTGTTCCAAATCTCAGTTTTTTGTCTGGGTAGGAAATGTGTGGATCCTCCCCCTGGGTGGAGCATCTCCCAATGGGATGATGTAATTTTATCAGTCATGCAGTGGGACTCGAATGGTCCATTAACAGATGATATCTCCCTGGAGGAAGGATGGGTTGTGGAAAGGATAAAGAACATTGTCCCACCTAGTTTTAAAGATGGCCCATTAGCAGAGGATATCTCCCACGGAGATAAGGGTCACTGCCCCACCTGGTTTCAGCAGATGGTGATAGAATACATAGTTTTGGGCACATCTTTACATTGTAACCTAGGATAGAGGTAAAGAATACTCCTCTTTTTTTCCCCCTCTCCTTGCTTCTTTCTTACCCCTTTCCTGATGCCCAGGACAAGCTGGATGGGAAGCAGCTGGCACCTGAGATCCGGGAGACAGGGATAGTTGCAGTGGGCTCTCTGGTGGGCAAGCTGTGCCAGCAGAAGCTCTGTGGGCTGCAGGTGGGTCCTCTGCAATCCCTTGGGACACCCCACAATCACAGAAATGCCCAGAAAATCTCCTGAAATCTCTCCTCACCTCCTTCTCCTCCTGCAAATCCCAAGCAGGTGGTGGAGAGAGGGGTGGAAACCATCCTCAGGGGGCTCAGAGATGCCGAGGAGGAGCCCGAGGTGGTCATTTACCTGCTGGCCCTGGGGAATGCAAGGCTCCCTGAGACCATCCCCATCCTCCTGGACCACGCTGAGGACGGTCCCACAGCTGTCACAGCTGCAGCCACCTCTGCCCTGCAGCAATTCCCCGCTGCCCTCATCTCCAGCAAGGTAGGAGAGCAAATTGGTGAAGCTTGGTGCTCCCCTCCCCACTCAAAGCCAAGCTGCTGAGGTGCATTTGCACTCTTTTAATTTCCCCCTCCTCCTCAGGTGAAGCGAGTGATGAGGAGGATTTTCCACCAGAAGAGGAGGAATTATGACAAAACTTGTCGCCTGGCTGCTGCAGAAATCCTCCTGGATAACCACCCCTCACCCATGGATGTCATCAACATCCTGCTGGCCACCAGTGAGATGGAGACTGAGATGGCCACGTTCCTGCTGCTCAAAGTCCAGAACAGTCTGAGTCACCACCACCTGGCAAAGTGGGGCTTGAGGGGATGGGTGCATTTTTCCCTCTGCTCTACAGCACCTTTTTCTCCTCCTCCTCCACAATCCAGTGGGGTTTGGACCAAATGTCTTTAAAACGTGCTAGCATCACTTCATGGGGACTGCCTGGACGTTCCTGGAGTAACAAAAAGGATGCAGATGCCACAAAGCTGGGTGAAACTTGATGTTCCTCACCATCCTGCCCCATGGCAGCAGGACCCAGGCTTGTGGTTTAAGCAGAGCCCTTAGAAGCCAAAGCTCTGGCTCAATTGCACAATTTGTACCTGCATTGATCTTCCTGTCTGCACAGAACAGACCAAGCACTCACATCTTTCAGAGCTAAGCAAAAGCTGCTCAAAAATATCTGCCTGGTTTATCCTAATAAGCTAGAGGAAAGGGAAATTCCAGGTTAGCCCAGGTCTAATGCTTCAATTTTTTACTCTGCTCTGGGCAGTCAGCAGCCATGTGAAATATTCTGGCAAATTATATTTCCTTCTGTAGTGAGCACTGACCTTTTTTCTCCCTCCCTCCCAGTGCTGACATGTCCTTTGCCTCTCTTTTCCAGGAAGATAATGAAAGACATCATGGGAGACCCACGGATAAATAATTACAACTTCTTCTCTAAAGTCGGCATCTCCTCTTCCTTCTCAGGACCTCTGACAGGTGACAGGGCAGAGGACACACACTGTCCCCATGGTCTCCTCAGAGGGTTATAGGAGGGGTTGGTGGGGAAAGGCAGCTTCCAGAGGAGGATTCAGGTCTATAGAATGCCCCAAAATCTTGGGCAGGTTTCTGAGAATGTCCCCCAGCACCAGCTGGCTGCCACCACCTGAGATATGAACATACCCTTCTCTAGCACCAACTTTGCCCAAATCCTGCTCATTTGAAAGAGGAGCTTCAGCTGAAGATTAAACCAATAACGGTTTGCTGGTGGGAGTTTCTGTGCTTTCCCTGACAAGTCAAGATATTTCACTCCATTCCTCAGTTCCTTTAGTATTTTTAAGAAAATCTTCCTAGAGAAGGATTCCTGTACTGAGATTTAAAAGAAAGAATCAAACTTCAGAGACAGCAGAAAGCAGCACTTGCTAAACATCTGCTGAATCCTTTATCCCTCAGCTCTCATTTCTGTCCTCTTGAAATTAGCTCAGTCTGGCCTTGCAGAGGGTCAGTGAAGGTGGAAAGGAGAAAAAAATTCCAACTTTGTAATGCTAAATCATTTGAGTATTGCAAGAATGAAAAGAGAAAATGCAGACTGGTGCCACGGGTTTGGGTTGGAAGGGACCTCAAAGATCATCCTGTTACCACCCCCCTTCCACCAGACACCCAGGGGTGCTCATGGGCATCTCTTTGCCTTCCAGCCACCCAGGACCTGACTTCCACTTTCGGGCTGGACCTGCTGTTTTTGGAGGGTGGATTCCTGAGGAAGAGCGTGTCTGACTTCTCCCTGCTCAGCCATGGCCAGCGGCTCCGTGCAGCTCAGGTGGGAGAGGGGAGGGTGACAACACCAACCTAGTGATGCCACTGTTGTCCCTTTCTCACCTCTTGTATGCTCTGCATGTCCTGTATCACAAACAGGCAAATTCCCAAATCCCCAGAATGAAAGCAGACACTCCTGATACCCCAAAAAACAGAGGATGCAACACTGATACCTCAGGGGTGGCTGGGATGCCTCATCCCAGTCACTCCATCACCAGTGTCCTGCTCCAAAGGTCCCCTCCCCTTCTGTCTTCCAGGTCACCTTTGAAGCACAAGGGATGGAGTCAATGATGGGAGAAAACCTCTCAGAAAGGGAAGAGGAGCCCGAGCTCATGGCTGGGATGTCAGCCACCTTCTTTGACGTCCAGCTGCGGCCGATCATCTTCTTCCAGGGATACACTGACCTGATGGCCAAGGTCCTGCTGAGCAGTGGAGGGCCCACCAGTGTGGTCAGAGGGAACCTCCTGCTGATGGACCATCACCAGGTACTGCAGTGAAATGAGCCTGTGGATGTTATGCACCCCAGATACAGATGTAAGATCCAAGAGTGAGTTGGCACTGCCAGATGTGTCTTGGGATTGGCAAAGAAATGATGCAGAGCTGGGACAGACACTCCCAGCAGCCACAATGCCCTTGCCAGTGCCAGCCACTCATCTTGGTCACAGGAAGCTCTGCCTTCTCCATCCCCCAGGTCATTCCTCTGCAGTCTGGCCTCCAAGTGACTATCCAACTCCAGGGTGGGCTGGGGCTGGACATTTCAGCTGACATGGACGTGAGCATTTGGGAGCAGGAGCTGAAAACCAGCGTCAGTGCAAGGTCAGCGGGCAAGGAGAGAGCTTGGCTCTGGGAATGGGAATATCTGAGGGGTGAGGGTGGATTTCCACAGCTCCCTGCCCTTCTCCTGGTGGGTCCAGCCTTTCCTGGTGGTTGCACACATATTTTCCATGGCCAGACCTCTAATTAAGGGGTTATGGAGTTGTTTAGTGCCCACTGCTCTGTGACCAGATCCTGCGTGCTTCTCTCTCCCAGGGGAAGCCTTGCCATGGATTTCCAGGCAGAACTAGGTTCCCCTTTCCTCCAAGCCACCCTGAGGAGCCAGACAGAGGTGGAGACCTCGATCCACTTCAACACCAAGCTGAGGTTTTCCAGCAGCTCTGTGCTGATGTGCCTGCAGCTGAGAGAGGAACAGGTCCCATACAGGTAATCCCTGGGTACAGCCAGATCCTGTAGAAACATCCTGGTGGGCTTGAGGTAAAGGAGGATTTCTTGGGAAGAGGAGAGAATTATTGGTTGGTCAGAATTGGTAGGGATGAGACAAGGACACAAGTTCCTGAGTATGGGTGGATGCACCATCCATAAGGCCATCAGGAGGTGGTGACTGGGCTGGTCTGGGAGGAGAAAGATGAGATCCACTACCACCACAGCCTCCTGACCATCCTGCTGTCATTTGTCCCTCAGAGAAGTCCTCACAATTTCCCATTCTGCCGGGAGCCAGGGCAGCACTGCTCGGAAAGGCCGGCGTGGCTCCGTGCCTGGGAGGGAATTTGCCTTGCACCAAACCAATTCCAAGGTCTGCAACCTCCTGCTGAGTGCAGAAAAGGAATAAGGAGTCAGAGCACTTTGGGGTTCTCCTCCACAGCCACCTGTGAATTATAAAAATGCTGCAATAAGGATATCAGAAGGGAGCACTGAAGGAACTGCTGAAGAACAGACATATCCCTTGTCTCCAAACCTGCCCTCACCCCCCAAAATCTGAGATTTCCCCTTCTGGACTCCTCCCCTCCATGGGGAAGGACCTTGCTGGAAGCCAGGCTTTTCCTCATGAAAAACAGCCCTTATTTTGCAAGTCAATGAGTTTCTGAGAACCCAGGAAACCCTCCTGGAAGATTGCATCCCAAAATACTGTGTTCTCTCTCCATTTATCAGAGCTGCCAGGAGGGGACACATCTGCAGCCAGCTGAAAGTCCCCAGTGGAAGGAATATAATAAATTATCTTCCTTGCTTGGAAGGTTGAATTACCATCCAACACCTTCAGCACTAGAGGGAGCCTGGTGAGGAAAAAAGCAGTATTTCTCCATTCCTTCCTCATAATCATGTGCCTTGGAAGTATTTTTAGCCCTCTTTTTTTGTGTGTGTGTGTGTTTGTGTTACAAAACAACCTTTTTAGGAAAGAAAATAGAGATATGGAGCATATTTTTTTTCATTATAAGCTTGAAATGTTAGCACTGAGTCTCCTGGTTCAGTGGAGGAAACTTGCCTGGTTTTCCATGTAGAGACACCAATTACAAGCACTTTATGTGCCGAAATAAATTCCGTGTATTTTAATATTGTCTCTGACTTTTAACTCTCCTGGGGACATGGATGGGAAGAAGGGAGAGACGCTTCCAGCAAGAACCTGCTTTCTAGGTCTGTATTTGGGGTGCTACCTTTCCTCTTTCTCCTCCTCTAGAGATTGACAAAGGCAGATTTTCCATTCAGCAGATATTTACCCCAAATCAGCTGAACTTCTAGTCCCAAAGGATACTTGTCCTGCCAGAGGGACCAGGTTGTGTAGCTGGGATTGGAGTCGGGAATGTGTGGCAAGACCCTTTGGAAGGGGTGAGGACATTTGAATAGGGATTTTACCAGTTTGCATTGCTGCTGGAAGCTTTGCTGCCCTTCTGAGCCACTGAATCTTTAAAGTTTTCCTAGCCCTTCCAATGAATTTTTCCCCCAGTCCAGGTTAGATGCTCAAGCAGCAAAAGCAATGAAGTAACATGGGCCTTTTGGTGAAGTCATTCATTTCTTTGCAACGGTTCCAAACCTTCCCAGAAGGGAAGTTTCAGCCCCAGATCCCCAGGAGAGGTGACACTGTGCCCAGCTGGAATGGAGTCACCTCAGTTCAAGTGGGACCCGGATGTATTTTATCCTTGCAGAGATGGTGGCTTCACCACTGCCCTGAGCAGCCTGTTCCAGTGCTTGAAAGTGCTTGAGCTCTCTCCATGAAGAATTTTTTCCCATTTCCAATCTCCCCTGGCACAGCTTGAGGCCGTTTCCCCTTGTCCTGTCCCTGTTCCCTGGCAGCAGAGCCCGACCCCCCCCGGCTGTCTCCTCCTGTCAGGGAGTTGTGCAGAGCCAGAAGGTCCCCCCGAGCCTCCTTTTCTCCAGGCTGAGCCCCTTTCCCAGCTCCCTCAGCCTCCCAAAAAAATCATTTCATCCAGCAGCAAGGGCAAGGGACAGTCAGGGAGGGTTGGAGTGCCAGATGTGACTCCGGGTGAAGATCCCCCACTCTCCATCTCCCGGGAATCTTGCAAGTGGAGCTGCAGATCAGCAGTGACCTCCAGCGGCTGCAGCCAAACCCGACCGAGATCTCGGGATTAAATCCCTCCTCTCCAGCTCTCCAGAGATGTCCCAAGAGGTGCACACGATGTCAAGGGATTTCTGCCATGGACCAGGGCTGACCCTTGGCAGCCCCTCACCCTTCTGACCCTGTTTTTGGGTGGCAATGCCGTCCCCTCCTGGTCTCCTGGCTTGCTAGCACAAGCAGTTTTCCATGTTTTCTTTCCCCCTGCAAGTCATTCTTTTGCCAGGACATCCCTCAGGAGAGCACATGGACACTTCTCACCAAATGGGGCAATAAAACATTATCTGCCTGTCTATTCCAGCTGGCTGCAGAGACAAAACTACCAAGAGAAAGAGTGCACAAAAATGAGGGAGTGTGTCTGAAAGGATGGTGAAGATCAGCTCTCCTTGGGAATTTAATGGAGAGGCAGCTCTGAGGTGCTGGGACAGAGCTCTGATCAGCCACTGCTCTCTCCTTCCTAGGCAGCCTGCAATACAAAGTATTGAACTTCCTCAGCCCCAGAGACATCCAAACTCCACCAAAAAAAAAAAAACCAAAAAAAAAAACCAAAACAAAACAAAACAAAAACTGTTTATAACTCACCAAAGCAGCAGTGGAAATCCCTGCACTGAACTGTGGTAACAGCAAACCCCACACAAAGCTGCAGCTGCACATCCCAAACCTCCACTGCAGAGCTGGCAGCTGCCTTGGGACATGCACATCACACCAGGATCCCTGCAAGGCTTTCCTGGGACATTCATACTCTCTTATCTGGGAGCCACAGTGCCCTGGAATAAGTCTGGAGAGCCTAAGGAGCAGGGTTGCTGTTATAAGCTGCCCAGCAATCAGGAATGCAGGAGAAAGCTGGGAAGCTGCAATGGGACACAGCTGGGCAAACCACAGCAGCTGTGCCACGAGGAGATCCCTGCAGGAAAAGCTGGGAGGGAAAAGCTCAGGGCCAGGGCTGGTGAGTCAGGCTGGGAAATGGCTGAGCCAACAAGGCTCCAGGGCTGAGATAAAACCCTTTGGCAAAAGCCATGGGAAAGAAATCCGAAATTTTCCTAGAAAACTGTTCCACCCACTCCATCCTGGCCAAGAGTGTGACTACTGAAGGAATGCAACACTTGCTGTGGGAGAATTAGCAGTGAAGAAGGTGTTTGGAGACACAGCCATAATCCCAGTTCCTATGGGGACCATGGGGACAAGCCCCTGCTCTGCCCCACTCACAGGACCACAGAATCCCTGGCTGGGTTGGGTTGGAAGGGACTTTAAAGCTCATCTCATTTTAGCCCCTGCTATGGGCAGAGCATCCTCCAGCAGACCAAGTTGCTCCAACCTGGCCTGGCCATCCCATCAAGAAAAGCCACAACCACACCAGCTGCAAGCCTTGAAGTCTGCCCTATCCCCTATAAACCCAAAAATCCCTCCTTGCCCAAATACTGTTGCTGCTGCAGCCTAAAAACCTGTAGGTGTGATGAGCTGCAGTGATGCTGTGTGGAAGGGAAGCATCCAACAGGCAGGTGGAAGAGATTTTCTGTGGTAAAATCAAAGCACCTGAAAAAGCAGCAGCAGTGCAAGGATCCAGAGGAATCCAATGTGGCTGGATTTTAAGGAATGATCTGGTAGGGTTTGGGGTGAACCTTTTAGGAGAAGCCACTAAAAACACAAGGGGAGGTACTGAGCAACTTCCTGCTAAAAGAAGGAGAGGTTCCACCATCTCTCTGAGAACCAGACGTGTGCAGGAGACTTTTTAAAGGGTGTAAAGAAGGCAAGAGGAAAACAAAGCCTTTTTTGAGGGATTACAGCATCACTTGTATGAGAGATTGCCTAAGAACTCCAGCAACAGGAACTGAGTTTTTGGCATCTTACAGAAAAAGAGAGGCTGCCAAAACACACCCTGACACTTCTCTGGCCTCATCCCTACCCTGGTTTCACCACTTCACATTTTTTACCTGGCCATGGCATCAGGGGCTCTTTTTGGCCTGAACCAGTATACATTAATATTTATTTTTGCATTGGGTTAACTATTTATGTGTGTGTATCTATATATGTATGTATCTAGATATTTTCTTCCTCCTCAAAATAGCAATGTGAAATTCTGGCTGATAAAGAGGAGGGACTGGGTTGAAACAACACGAAGTAAATTCATTTCAACAACCACACATGGGTCACACACATATTTCCCCCTCCACACAAACATCCCCAAAACAAATAATAGCAAGAGATTTTTTTTGTGGATTTATTTTTATTTTCTTTTTACATTATGTTAGAGTTAAAAAAAAAAAAAAGAACCCAACAGAATTAATAAATATTAAAAGTTAAAAAGCTCTGAATCTCGTATGTACAAAACTTTATACATCATGGTAACACTGGACAAGGTTACAGCACAGGAATGACTCCTTGCATCCACCTGGCTTAGGAGGGTGCAGGGGATCAGTCAGCTCTTCTCCTGGAGACAGAACCAGAGACAGCCAAGCTCAGCCTGCCTTCAGCTGGAATAAATTCCCCATCCCTGGAAGTGTTCAAGGCCAGGATGGGGATTGAAGCAACGTGGTCTAGTGGAAAGTGTCCCTGCCCATGGCAGGAGGGCTGGAACCAGACCAGCTTTAGTCTTTTCCCACCAAAACCATTCCAGCATTCCATGAAACACGCAGTGCCGGGTGCCAGCCCTGCAGCATCCCCACCCAGAGCATCCACAGCTGGTGGGGAGGTATCACACCCTGCTTTAGATCTCAGCTTGAGGTCAGGATCAGCACCTGCAGTGCCCAAACACCCCCAGGGACCCCGGCTGTGGGTGCCAGGAGCTGGGTCAGCCCCCACCACAGCTCTGCCCCGAGGTGCAGCAGGGAACCACTGCAAATATTCCTTAAGCTATAAAGCACCAAAGCCTAGGCCAGCGTGGAAGGGAGGGGCACAGCTGGGAATTTCAGGGGAAGGATGTCACAGTTCGTTTTTGAGGGGAAAAAAGGTCTTTTTGTTATGCTCCCTGGAGAGCAAACAAAACCTTTCTCTTTGGCACAATAAATAAATTCTGGTGCTCCCATGGAGGGGCTGGCAGGGGGCACAGTGGTGGTGGCAGCATTCCAAGGGGTGAATCCCACTCTGGTGGATCCCCTGTGGGGGGCAATACCTGCATGTCCTGGATCTGGGCACTCCAGGCACCCTCATGTGCCCACTGCCATGAGATGTGCCAGCTGTGTGGCTCAGACAGATTGGGGGGCTTCCTTCCATGTTTTGGGATGCACACCTAGTGCCAAAGGGCAGCACCCAGGAGCCCAGGGACCTCCAGCCTCAGGTGCTTTCAGCAGGAGTTGGAAAAATGCTCATCCAGCTGTGACTCAGCAGCAGGAGGGTGTTGGGAAGCTCCAGGGGAGCAATGCAGAGTCCAGTGCTTAAAACACCAGGAATTCAGAGGGGTCTCCATCCATTTCAGTCACAGCAAGTACCTCAACCCTGTCACAATCCATGCCAGCAGGGCAAATCACTCCAGCAAGCCCTTGGATACCTGCAGGGCTTACAAACACTGTCCCTAGGAACGCTACACCCTATTCCTTGGATACTGGGGAAGCAGGACCTTCAGGGCCAGTGGATGCACCCACACCATGCATGTGCTCCCAAGGACATCCCATTTGGCAATGCCAAACTGGTCTATCCACCAAACCTTGCCTTCCTGGGACTCCACCTCCCCATTCCCAAAACTTCCTCCCCCACAGATTCCCACCCTCCCCTGCCACTGCACCCACAGGTGCCCTAAGTACCAAAACCATGGAAACTCCCTCAGGGAAACTTTTGTCAGGAGGTTTTTGAGGAGTGAAACTAATCAAGGCAAACCCTGTGCCCAGAGCTGACCCAGCACCCAGCAAGGAGAGGGCAGCCCAAGGCTCCTAAAGTGCTGTGCAAACATTTAGTACTTGGCACAATAATTTGTAATGGCATTAATCACCCCCCTTTCCACCCCTTCCCAAGCAATGAAAGATGCAGATGAATCTTTGTCTCTCTCCTCTCCATGTAAATGGCCCTAAAATCCACTCCTGGCTTCCCAGTCACTCCCAGTTCCCCCTGGAAACTGTTGCAGCCCCACAGGCACTGGGTACAAGGGTGCAGGGATGAGGCTGGTGATCCTGGGGAGGCTGGGCATCAAGGCTGGCCAAGGGCAGTACTGGCTAAAATAAAAGTCAGCCCCAGGTGACAGGCATTTTTGACATCAATTTTTGGTCTTTGACCCGTGGTTCTGATTGCTCACTTTGGAATCTCCTGGACCATCTCCTGCCTCAGGAACAGAAGCAGCTCTTTGTTTGTCACATTCCACCTTCCTCCAGACATGTTTCCCAAACTCCCTACCCCAACAGGGACAGCCCAGAGCAGCAGTCTGGGATTTTCCCCCATTTCTCCTCTCCTCACCTCACCACCTCCCTCCAGTTTCCCCACCCACCCCAGATTCCCAGGATCCTCCCATTGCTATCCCAAGCTCCAGGGCTGAACCACCAAACCAGGACCCTCCTGTGTTGCTGCTTGGAGCAGGGGGAAGGAAAATGCAACATTAAAGCCACCCCCCTCCCACATCTTTTTAGCACCTTGGGAGGAAGCAGCCTATCTACCCACAGCTTTTTTTTCTCTTTTCCACCTTTTTTTCCATGGCACTGTCAAAAAGCACCATGGCACGGCTGGGAGGGCAAGTGGGATCATGAGAAATGAGTGGTTTTCCCAGGAATTTCTGGGTGCTGAGCCAGGTCGTTCCTAAACCTGGCAGTGCCACCCATGAAAACCATCGCTGGAAGTTGGGGGAGAGGAAAAAGATGAGGAGAAAGGGAGGGAAGAGGGAGAAAGGCTTTCCCTGCCTCACAGTGAGGTGGTCCCAAGCAGGTTACCTGGCCCCCTGGCCCTGTTCTGGCTCCCTTGGGGCTGGCAGCTCCCCTGGGAAAGCACCACTACTGGATATCCCAGGTGCTGGAGTGCGGTCCCCATCTGTTTCTCTCCGAGCTGGGGTGGTGGGGTAGGGAAAAGCACTGGAGCAGGGCTGGGAGTGGTGGCTCCTGGGGAAATGCCAGTGACAGGGGGTGAGCCCGTGGTGGAGGAGGCTTTCTTCCCACAGGATTCACAGCAGAGCTTGTTGTATCCAGGGATGGAGCAGTAGCGAGCCAGGACCTCCATCTGGCAGAAGATGGACTTGTCCCCGAGGCAAGGCTCCCCTGGAGAGGGACAGAGCAGCACAAAACAAGGTGGCATTAGGCTCCCATGGGATTTCCAGTGGGATTTCCAGAGGGAACAAGGTGCTGCCTATCCACATAGGAAGAGGGCAAGAGGGACCTGGAAAATGAAGCCAAAATACTGAAGGTTTCTGTGCATGGAGAAAAAACGGAGAGCAAGGGATGCTCCAAACTAAGATGCACTGAGCCCCAGTTACAAAGGGTTTTAATTGGGGAAAAAGCAAAAGCCATCTCTTTACTTTAAAAAATTCCAAGGTAAAAAGGAAAGGGCATAAAAACCGGGAGGGAGAAGGAGAGCAACACGGAAAATGCAGTACATGATCCACCACAAGGTGGCAATGGAGCACCGGGCTTTGGAGCAACAGCGGAGCGTGAAACTGCCCAGGAGCGCTGCTGGATGCGCTCCCACCTCGACACTGCCCGCAGGGAGGTGCAGAAGCCCTCGGGAAGGATTACACGAGCACGGGCACTTACTGGAGGAGATCTTGCTCACGGGGTTTTTAGCTCCGTCCTGGGGCAGCCGCTGCCCTTTGGTGGTGCCGTGGTCACCGTCGGCGCTGGCGGTGATGCCGGAGAGCTTCCCTGCAGAGAGAGCACCACGATGCCCAGCAGCCACGGGCAGGCTAAGAGCACTCAAAGTACCTCGGGAGGGTGTTCGTTTTGTTTTAAGGGATCTCCTTAAAAATTAAATCCCTTGAGCACCCAGCATTTAAGCCATTCAAAACCCACCCAAGATAAACTCGAGGGCGCCCATCTCCATCAGCTCATCACACCTTCACACTGCCATAAAACCCAAAACCAGACAGGGCTAAGAGCAGAGAAGGGAAATATTTTGGATGGCTTTTAATTTTTTTTTGCTGCCAGCAGCATCAGAGATGTTCAACACAATGTTGTCTGCTGGAAACCCCTGAAGCCACAATGGGCTGGAGGCATTCATGGGGGTTGTTCCCCATCCCAGTGCCACCTCTTCCTCCTCCTCCTCTCTCCTCTCACCTGGGCAGAGAGCCATGTGACATCCCTGGATGGCCTCTGGCTTGTCACCCTGGCAGCGGGCGCCGCCGTCGCTGCCCTTGCACACCACCTGCCGCTGCTGGACACCTTCCCCGCAGGTCACCGAGCACTGCACCCAGACAGACAGACAGACAGTCAGTGACAGCGTGGGGACAGCCCCCACACCCCCTAGGATGTGCTGATGACTACTCCTCAGGTGGATACTGCTTTCTGTCTCCCAAACCCCACACTCCCTGCACAGGGATGCTCTCCTTTTCTTCTTGTACCCTTATCCCCTGAAGTATTCAAACCAGGCTTAGAGTTACCTGGTCTAGGGGAAGGTGACCTGACCAAGGCAAGGAGTTGGAATGAGATTGGCTTTAAGGCCCTTTCCAAACCAAACAATTCCAGGATCCTGTGAAAACATCACTGTCTCTTGTAGCCTTATCTCCACCAAGGCTGGATGGGACTCTGAGCAACCTGGTCTAATGGAAAGTTAGAAGAGGTTGGACTAGATTGTCACTGTCTGTGGGGTCTCCTGAGCCTGAGATCTCCACAGCAGGACATGTAGGGGCTTCAAAGTGCAGGTTTTCCCAGCTGGCCACCGAAGAAAATGCAGGAGGCTGTTTCCTGAGGTTTCCAAGGTTGTTTATTTTTTCTTATCTAAGAAATTCTTTCTCTAGCTAACAGCAGTCTGTTCAGCTTGAGATCTGAGGCACACTGCCTGTTCTTGGGGCAGAACTTATCTTTTATACTATAAATTACATGCCTAATATTTACAATTACTTTCCAGTACATGACAATTTTATTAAACTGTCCAACTCTGTCCCAGACCAATCCAGTGATGCCAGCCTGGAACTAACATGGATGGCATGAAGAAGAAGAAAGAAAAGACATACCACACCCAAAATCCTCTATATTAGCTTCAAACCCCCTAATATAATTTCTAAAAATTCACTTTTCTATCCTCTAACAATAATTTATACTCTACTTATTTTTTGTGACTTGTAATTCTTCCTGCAATGATGGTAATTTTTCCCAGGGGCTTAAATCCAGTCCTCAGGAGTACTGGGCACCATGCCAGGACCTCTGAGACCCCTGCCAGGGAGGTCTAAAGGCATCCAGGGAAGCCAGGGGAGCACCCTGGATTCTCACACTAGATGACATTTACAGCTCTCTCTTAACCAAATCATTCCACAATTCTACTCCACGACCCTGATAAGCACCTGACCTTCACACCCCGCTCCCACACCCCACTCCCAGGGGTTTCCTCACCTCGGACCAGGCTCCTGTCCTCCACTGTGCGGGGCAGGGCAGGCGGCCGCAGGGCCGGCGCGTCTCGGGGCGCTGCCCGGGGCAGTACTTGGTGTGCAGGGTGCGGTTGGTGCCGTCCTGCAGGCGCTGAATACACTGCACTGCCCGCGCCTGCAGCCCCAGCTTCCCGCAGGAGCGGCTGCAGGCGCCCCACTCCTCAGCCACCCACCTGCAGGGCGGGAAGAGGGACATGGAGAAGGCGTTTGAGGCGATGGGAGGCGGCTGGGAATGCTCCCAACGCAACCCCAAACCCCAAGAGGGATAGGAGCACCGGGGGCCATAGAGGTGCTAGAAGACACAGAGGTCCAAGAGAGGACTCACATGGGCTGGGAGCACTCCTGGAGGTTGCAGCGCCTCCGGATTGGCTTGGGCTTCTTGCCATTGTCACAGAAGTTCCTGTGCACCATCCGGTTGTCGCTTTTCCGACGGCAGCCGTACTTGGTGTACTGGATGCCTGAGGGGGCAGAGCATGGCTGGTGAGGTGATGGGTGTGGGAGTCCCTCCAGGTTTCCCCAGATCCCTCCCCTGCATCCCTGCTGGGGTTTTGGCTCTCAGATGTCATCCAAGGTTTGCTGAGGATGCTGGTGTGGCTGCTGGACCCTCCCATTCCTCCCAGAGTCCCCCAGATTGCTGTGGAGTGCACACAGCTGGTGGAAGATGTCCCAGGCCATGGCAAGGGTTTGGACCAGGTGACCTCTAAAGGTTCCTTCCAACCTAAACCACTCTGATTCCCAGAGCACAAGGTGTTTGCCATGATCAGAGGCTCAGATCCCAGTGGACGTATGGAAACCAGGCTTTCACCGGCAAACTTCACACCTACTTTTGTGCAAACTTCAGTAATGGTCATCTTCAGATTCACTGTTTCTTGGCCCAAATCAGTTAAAAACAGCCAAGGAATTCAAAAATCATAGCAGGTCCACGGATAGATAGACAAAGGTATGCACACACAATCCTGCAAGCCCTTTTCCATATGAAATCCAGCTAAAATGTACACTCAAACTGCTTTTAAATAATTTCTCCACGCCAGAGATGCCCCAAGGGGCTCACACACCCTCTACCATATCCAAGCACCCCCCAGGCATGCTCTGTAGACTGTTATGAAGAGGAAGTTACCTCCTCCACAAGCCTTGGAGCACTGGGACCAGCTCTTGAGGGCCCACTCGTAGGAATCCATCTCCTCCAGCAGGACATTGTTACTTCCAATCATGGGCAGCAGGTCCTCATGGATGATGTACCTGTACATGAGGCTGCTCCTCACCTCCTCCTCCTGAGGAATGACCTGCAGGCACAGAGGGAGCAGTCAGAGAGGGGGAAGAATGATGCCATTGGAAAAGGACCACATGGCAAGTGGTCTACACCCAAAACTGGGGACGAACATTGGGATGGATGGCAGCCCAGACCTCCCATTCCCTGCATGTCCAGGGAACCCAACCTCTAATTCCCCACATACCAGCATAACTAAAATGGGATTTGGAGTCATAAGCAATTCCTGCAGAGCAAAATGCAGCTGGACTCAAAGGCAAGTGCCTGAGCAATATGTCCTTGTGCCATTCCCTCATGCAGCTTGTCACCCCTTGCTTTTGGCTGGCTCATTCTCTGGATTCAATGACATGCCGCATACTCTTCCTCTACCCACATCCTTCCATCACCTGCCACATCACACCTCAGACCACCTCCCCTGTCTGTGACAGTCATCCCCAAGCCCCTCAGAGCATGTGCCAGCCAGGCTTACCAAAACACTGATGGCCTCGTGCAGGGGACCACTGGTTTTCAGGCTCTCCTTGCCCTGTTCCACTGTGTATTCCCACTCCAAGCCCATCTCAATGAACACTTGGCTTTTGGCTTCTCTGCCCTTGGCATTCAGGATGAAGTTGCCTGTGGCTTGATTCTTAACAGCTGGAGGAGAAAGGAAATATTTTCAATATCATTCCCTCTGGTCACTCACTTTGGAGGATGGGAATAACCTAAACAAGACCCTCTTTGGTGGGAATTATGAGAAAAGGGTTGAGAAAGGGTGAAGGGAGGGGTGAAGTAGTGCTGGAACCCAGACGCCTGGGAGTTTTGAACTTTCTGTGCTTTCTGACACTGACCCTCAGGAGAACACTTCTTTTGACTAGAGGCCTTGGAGAAGGCTTCCAAATTTGAGTAATGGGGTTAAAATCATGGATGTGTAGCTAGAATAGAAATGTGCAATATGACATGGTAAAGGGTTTGGAATTTGGGATTTTTAGAATATAGTAATAGGTATGGGACAAGATGGAGGTTCTTGGGCATAGTCTCTTTCTGTCTCCTTTCTTCTTCTTCATGATTTCAGGTAATAGTTTTTGGTTGGACAGTTAGTGCTGCACTGCAGGTCACAGGTGTTTGGTTATTGGGTCAAAAGGATAAATAATACAGGTGTTAGCTCTTTGTTGGACAGTTTAGCTTTAAAAGACCTTGTAACTAGCTTGATTCAGCTCCATTTTGCTCACTTTTAGCTGGTAGCTAGAAGTGTTACAGAACTCTCTGTACTTTAGATAAGATTTAATAAACAACCAAGCCCAAACACAAGAAAATTCACCTCCTTCGTGTTTTTAATCCTGACTCTGAGTGAAGATAGAAGAAAATGAAGACAAGCCACTAATTAAGTGGTGCAGTTAACCCAGTTACAGACTAAGGCATGCTCACCAATGCTGTGGGATGCCGGCTCCATCTCTTCTATCTGAAGGTGCCTTGCTCCAGCTGGGATCTCAAACATCTTCAAAACACCTGAAAGGGAGAGATGAAGGATGGAGGGAAGAGAAAGTGCAGGTTTCTTCCAACTGGACACATGAATCCAGCTCATTAATCTGCTTCCAAATGCAGCCAGCCCTCTCACCTGGCTGCTTGGGGGTCTTGGCCAACGTGCCCTTCACTGTCCGGCAGTGGGAATTGTCCCCACCACAGACCCCACACTTGTCATCCTGCTTCAGGGAGCCAACCTCCTTGTCACAGCCGACGTGCTGGCACCCAGGGGAGGAGAGGACAAGTTACATGGGGTTACAGCTCTGTAGCCCAGCCCGTTGCTCCACCACCCCCTTTGCTGTACACTTCCTTGGTCCCCAGGGGCAGAACACGTGTCCCCAAGGGGCTGAGCTCTCTCCTGGCCAGGGAAAGGACAGGGACAGCCCCACAAGAGCTCCTCACCACACACTCGCCACGGACACAGACGCTGTAGGGGTCTCGGTAGCTGCAGCGGGTCCCATCGTGAACAACCTGGTTCATGAACACCACGTCTCCCGTGCCCTCGGACTGGCAGATCAGCTCACACTTCTGAGCATCTGCAGCAAAGGAAGAGAAGGGGAGAAAAAGGGAGGTGGGGGGAAAAGGGGTTGTGGAAATTCATTAGGGTGAGTGTCTTTGGTTGCAATACAGGATGTGCCCAAAAGTGTGTATTCTATCACCATCTGTTAAAAAACAGGTGGGGCAATGTTCTTTATCTTTTCCACAACCCATCCTTTCTCCAGGGAGATATCTTCCCTTAATGGGCCATTGGGTCCCACTGCATGACTGATAAAATTACACCATCCCATTGGGAGATGCTCCACCCAGGGGGAGGAGCCAAGCATTTCCTATTCAGGTAAAATCTGAGATTTGGAACATCAGAGCAGCAGGACCACTGCTTCAACTGAACCACATCTGCCACTCCAGGAGGACTGCAGTCACCATTTAATGGGACTGCTACTAACACCCTGACTGACAGGGTGTCGGGTTGTATTCTGACTCTGTCAGCGTTTTGGGTTTGTTTTTTGTAATACTGCATTTCTATTTTAATTTTTCCTAGTAAAGAACTGTTATTCCTATTTCCCATATCTTTGCCTGAGAACCCCTTAAATCCAAAATCACAGTAATTTGGAAGGAGGGCGTTTATATTTTCCATTTCAAAGAGAGGCTCCTGCCTTTCTTAGCAGACACTTGTCTTTCAAACCAGGACAGGTGAGTGAAGACAGAAACCCATCTCAGCTTGTACCCGAGCCCAGCCACAATTCCAAAGCCCAGGATATTCATGTGGCTCACCTCCCAACTCCATTTGCTGCTCAAGAGCCTATACTTTTGCCTGGTACACTCGGGAAATTAAGGGGAAGACAGGACATGCTAGGTGAGGCTGCAATGCAAGTAGGCAGCTCTGCTCTGGAAACAGGCACTGAGACCTGGGGGTGTTCAGCCTGGAGAACAGAAGGTTCCAGGGAGAACTTAGAGCCCCTTTTAGTGCCTGAAGGGGCTCCAAGAAAGTTGGAGAGGAACTTTGGACAAGGAGAAAGGCCCAGAATGACAGGACAAAGAGGAATGGCTTCAAACAGACAGAATGTAGGGATAAATGGGATATTGGGAAGATATCCTATTTTGTGAGGGTGGTGAGGCACTGGCACAGGTTGTCCAGAGGAACTGTGGCTGGACCTCTGGAAGTGTTCTTCCAACTGTGAGTAACCTGGTCTAGTGGAAGCTGTCCCTGCCCACGGGTGAGATCATCATCAAGGCCCCTTCCAACCCAAACCATTCTGTGATTCCACGATTTTAAAAAGCTGGCTGCTTGATGCTGGTGTATTGCACAGCAGTTTCCAGCTCAGGAGCTTCCCACTGCCCAACATCTGTGCAGCTGGCACAGTCTGCATCCCAGGGTGAGGGCCACCAGGGCAGAGTCCTCTGGAGGAATTTGGCCACTGCTCCTTTGCGAGCACCTGGCACCACTCACCGTCATGATGCTCATAGGGAAGCCAGGAGTGCTTGCTGTTCTGGTGGGTGTAGTAGGAGTTGCGCTTGGAGCACTGCTGGGCACGGAAATCCTGGTAGGGCCCCGGGCACTCCTCGGCATTGCACACCTGGTACTCGTAGGTGGCTCCCGGGCACTGCCGCCCTCCGTACGCCGGACTGGAAAACAAACCCAGCAGGTTGTAAGAGAGCTGGAAGAGGGATGGAGAACTCCCAGTCCAAACACACAGCACAGCTCCCTCAGGAACAGATGTCCCCGTCCCTGCGAGCGAGGGGAACAGCCGGGAGCCTCTGGCTGGCAGCCACTTCCAGCTGGGAGGAGGAAGGGAGGCAAAGCAAAGCGCAGACGTACGGCGGGCTGTCGCAGCTCCGGCTGCGGGACCGCACGCCTCCCCCGCAGGTCCTGGAGCATGAGCCAAACTTGGACCACGAGCTCCAGCTGCCATCCTGGCTGTAAGGCTGCTCAGACGTCTTCCAGATGCAGTGGCCCTTGAAGCACCACTGGAAGGGAGGAGAAGGAATGAGTTGCAGACCTCTTCCAAAGCACTCAGCACCACTGGAGAGCCCTCCTGCACCCACAGCGCTACAGAAACGGTAAAGCATGGGAGGAAGGTGCTCTTTATCGTGCCCTGGGACACATCCCTCCTACAGGAAGCAGCACCAGCCTCTACCTTGCCAGGAGAGCACTCGGTGCCATCCAAGGGTGGCCCCTTCTTGGTCTTGCAGAAGTAGGGGTTGTCCGGGTGGCTGCACCACAGCTGCTTGCAGGGGTCGAAGGTGCGGAACTGGGGAGTACAGAGGAGCTGGGCTGGGACAGCAGTGGCCAGTAGCAGCAGGCTGGTGGCAGCCAGGCTGGCTGGGGATCCTGGGGAGGGGGGACAGCGTGGCCATGCAGCCCATACTCACCGCCGTGCACGTCTTGTACCCCACGCCAAAGTCGAAGCGGCACTGCTCGTCCATGGAATAATTAATTCCTGGCAGCTCAGGTAATGTGGGCCACTGGTGCTCAAAGGGGTCATCCAGGAGGCAGTCGTAGGAGCTGCAGAGTCAGACAGAGGATTTCCTTTTATCAGCCCATCCCTCAGCTCCAGGCCACTCTCCAGATTCAGCTACTGAGAAATTTGGCTTGCCACGGAATCCCAGAATGGTTTGGGTCAGAATGGTCCTTTAAGGCCATAGAGTTCCAGCCCCTGCCACAGGTAAAGACACCTTCCATTGTCTCAGGCTGCTCCAAGCCCCATCCAACCAGGCTTTGAGCACTTCCAGGGATCCAGGGGCAGCCACAGCTTCTCTGAGCACTCTGTACCAGGGCCTCACCTCCCCCACAGGAAAGAACTTTTTCCTAATATCCCATCTAATCCTGCTCTCTGTCAGCAGGAAGCCCCTTGCCAAAAGTCCCTCTCCAGCTCTCCTGGAGCCCCTTTAGGCACTGGAAGAGGCTCCAAAGTCTCCCTGGAACCTTCTGCTCTCCAGGCTGAACACCCCCAGCTCTGTCAGCCTGTCTCCAGAGGCACTCCATCCCTGGGAGCATCTTTGGCTACCAGGAGCCACCGGTCTGAAGGGAGAACATCCCCTCCCAGCTGTCAGGGCCGTACTGGATGTAGCGGTTGAGCTCCTGCTTGCTGCAGCGGGACCAGTGGTAGCGGTGGAAGGCGGCCTGCACCAGCGGCGCCATGATGCTCCCCATGCTGGTCTCGTCGGCGCAGCGGTTGCCTTGGCCATCGTGCTCCATGCCCAACCTAGAGGGAAGATCCCGAGGCATTCACAGCTGCAGCAGCAACAGCAAGCCCCCACTGCAAAGAAGGGGAGCAGCACCACAGCTCTGTCCCCCCACAACTTACACGTGGCCGGTCTCGTGGGCCACAACGAAGGCGGAGGAGAAGCCGTCCTCGTGGTTGAGGGTGCAGCTGCGGAGAGGGTGGCACATCCCCGTCACTGGAGCGTAGCCTGGGGCAAAGAGAGCAGGGAAGCACAGAGGGGAGGAGAGGAGAGAGAAAACCTTTGAGAGAGGAGGGGGGAAATGAAAAATTAAGGAAAAATAGTCCACCCCGCAAATAGGTAACCTGGCTTCACTGCAACAGAAGAGAAAACAGAGGGGAAGGTGTGAAGAGGAGGTCACTTGTATGGCAGCCCAAGGACTTGCTCAGCAGTGTGACCACTGAAAGCCAGCAGAGGCTGCTCTGGGGCTTGCTGGCACCACTGTGCCCTTGTGCCAACACACCTGGCAGAAACAGCACCCACAACACCCCACCAGCATGGGTGGCCACCGCCTCCCAGCCCAGGAATGGCATCCCCTGCATTCTTCTTCATTTAAAACAAATAAAGAAGGAAAAGGAGAGAGAAGGAAAGGCATGAGGCACTCTCCAGAGCCCTGCCAAAACCACAGCCCTGCTCCCCATGGGGCACACCCACTCATGCACCCAACCCGGCCCCAGGACCCCAGCCCTCGATCAAGTGCAGTGCAGTGGGGCAGCTGTGGGCAGAGGAATCTTCTCCTGTCCACGCAGCAACACATCACCTCCATTTTGGTCACTTTTCCTTTCTTTTTCACCTTATTTCTACCCAATTCAATTAACTTGTTGGCACATCCAGAATTTACTTCCCAAAGTTTTTTAGGTGCGTTGGTTTTTTAAGACTGACCCTTTTTTGGCATCAAGGGAGTTAGTGAAGGAAGGACTTACAGGTCAGAGAGGCAAAAACAGGGCAGGACCATGCTGGATAAACATGCCCTGGGGACTGGGATGCTGGAAGAGAAGGCTCAGTGAGCCAAGAGAGGGCAGCAGCAGGAGAGGGGTGCTGATGAGCCAAGGGAGATGCATCCCTATACCCACCGTGGCCAAACCATGGGGTCCATAGAGCCCCCCATCCTTGTGGGATACTTGTTCCATACCAAGTCACTCCCATAATGGAGTTTAACCATAGAGTAATAAATCAAGCCTTGGATAAACCATTTGAAAAGACTTTTATTTTTTCCTCCTGTGAAACTTTCCACAAGAAAGAATAAAGTTGTGGGAAGCATTCTCTACAAGGGAAGGACAAATTAATTTTGTTTAGGATGAAAATGGGCTGAATTCCCAACCAAAGAAGCTGTGGATGGGAGATGGGACACAGGAATATGAAAAGGTGGATGCTCACAAAAGCAGCTTTTTGTAATGAAGAGTCCAGTAAGAATTGGAAGGAATATAAAAGGTTCTCCACAGTAGAACAATGGTGAGAAGCAGCTACCTGGAAAATATTTAATTCTGAGCACAAGCATCATTCAGCCCAGGCCAGAAAACACCCCTGTGCCACCCACTGCAGAGGGACACAGAAACACTTTGGGTGTTGACAAGACCTCTACAGTAGCAACTAATAATTTACAACCCATCTGTCCACTGCTTTTCTCTTCCAAGGGCAGGGATAATTTGGTGCCACACTTTGATCTTTCATCCTACATGTCCCTGAGCTTAACAGGGGTGTCAGGGATCTGCAATGACTTGGTTTTGGGGGAAAAGAAGCAAGAGCAAGCACAGTGTTACTATTCCAGCAGCCCAAGCAGAGGGAAATTCCTGGTGGACAAGGAGCTCCTTGTGGCATGCAGCACAGCCAGGCAAGGACACAGCAACCAAGAGGACTTCTGCAGAAAGTCCTGGAATGTGTGACAAGCAGAGAGCCAGATCCACAGGGAAAAGGGGAAGGAGCAGGACTACTCCATCAATCTCAACTCCTTCCCACCAAGGGGCAGCCTAGGGAGTCTCCCCCTTCTGCCAAAAAAGGTCCTCTCACGAATGCATGTCTTTGGACACAGTCACTTTGCCAGGAAGGGTCCAGAAAAACGAAACAAAAGTATTTCACCCGTGTGACTCTGGACAAGGAGACCAGAGCAGGTCACCAGCTTGGCACAAGCCAAAGTCTGCTGTTTGGTGGCCACAGAACATTCAGGATGGTTTTCAGCTGGCTATCTCCTAAGGCTCATCTCCTGCTGAGGGGGATCCCTTTCAGGGAGGTAATCCAAGTTAGGACAGGTTTCCTTCTCCACCTTTCCTATCTCCTGTGAACACCAGGAGAATCTGGGCTACAGATCAGGGTGACAATACCCACCCCATTCACGGCATCAAACGGAGCCTCCTGATGGAATTCCTGACCTGGCCACCAGCGTGGAAATGAGGAGATGGGAATTTGGAAGCAGCAGGCTCAGAACTGGGAAAAGTCAACCTCTTGTGATAACACCAAAGCACCGGTTTTCCTAATGGAGCCATGAAGCATCAGAAGGTTTTTTCTGAAAATTTTTACTATCAAGGCCTCCAACTTCTCAGACTACACTGGCACAATCTCTGCACCAAGAGGGTGAGAGATTGCTGCAGTAAAACTTCCTCTTTGGCCCAGGGTTTATTGAATGCTCCCATGTCCAAGAAAAAACCCCATATAAAAACAGGTTTTAAAAGTCCTCCAGAGAACAGAATAAATTGATTGTCCCCATGGGTCTCCCTGTGGTATTTCATCTTTTTTTATCTTATTTTTATATTTTTAAGGCATTTTGGGCCAAGGGGAGGACTGGTAAATGAAATCAAAGAGCATGAGGCTAAATAAATCAAAATATTTTATCCATTTGGGTTGATTCTCTGAATTAATTCTCTGTCTCTCTCTTCTGCATCACGTGAAGAAAAAAAATACTGATTTTTATCACCTTTTTCTGGACCTTGCTGGCCAAGAAACAGACTGTGCTCGCAGGAAATCCTCTCACCCCTGGCTAGCTTTTTTCACCCCAGCAAACTGCACATACCTGATCGAGACAAATACAGTACCTTGCATACCTGCTGGCCCAAAATCTTGCCTGGTGAGGAAGACGGCGTGGTCGTGGTACTCGGCATGCTGGGGGTCGGAGCGCTGCTGGGAGTGTGCCCAGCGGCACACCTGCTCCAGACTGCGTGAGGGATTGCCCCTCTCGATCAGGCTCACCGACTGCGGGAGAGAGGAAAACGCTGCTGGGGGGAAAGGAGGAGGTGCCGCCCTCCCCCTGTCCTGGGTTCAAATATAGGATGTGGGCAGAAATGTGTGTTCTGTCACCATCTGTTGAAGTGGGTGGGGCAGTGACCCTTATCTCCATGGTATATATTATCTGCTAATGGGCCATCTTTAAAACCAGCTGGGGCAATCATCTTTATCTTTTCCACAACCCATCTCCCTCCAGGAGATATCTCCTGTTAATGGGCCATTGAGTCCCACTGCATGACTGATAAAATTACATCATCCCGTTGGGAGATGCTCCAGCCAGGGGGAGGAGCCAAGCCTTTCCTACATAGGTAAAAACTGAGATTTTGGACAGCAAGTTATCCTTCTTTCCACTGGATTCCAGAGGAAAGCTGGGCCTTTTTACATCATCCCTGGACCTTCAGAGGAAAACTGCACCTTCTGCAGGAGCACTGCTTCAGCTGAACCACATTTGCCCCTGCAGGAGGATGCAGCCACCATTTAATGGGACTGCTACCAACACCCTGACTGACTGACAGGGTGTCAGGTTGGATTCTGACTCTGTAAGTGTTCTGAGTTTGTTCTTCGTAATATTCCATTTCTATTTTAATTTTCCTAGTAAAGAACTGTTATTCCTATTTCCCACCTCCCTGCCTGAGAGCCCCTTAATTTCAAAACGATAATAATTTGGAGGGAGGGGGTTTACATTCTCCATTTCAAAGAGAAGCTTCTCCCTTTATTGGCAGATACCTGTCCTTCAAACCAGGACACCTCCCTGGAAACCAAAGAGGTTTTATCCCAAGAAGCTGCAGGAGGACTCACTTGGGAACAGTGGTGAGATGAGATCGCTCCTGGATCGCTCCTTATTTCCTACATCATCCCCTGAACCTGAGAAGTGACATGGCTGGACAAAGCAGCTGCCTCCAGAGCTGGCTTTGGGGAGGATAAATCATCCCTAAAAGAGCCTGGCAGCTCCCATCCTGCCCTACCACCACAGCTCCAAATCCCTCCCCCTCCATGGTACAACCTCTAGCCCAGAGCACAAACGCCGTTGGGAGGAAGCCAGACAGATTTTTGGCTTTCTCAGCTAGAGATGATGTTCCTGGTCCCATGAAAGCCTCCAAAAATGGGCCAGCCTCCATCCTTTTCCCAGCTCCTCAGGACCATCCCTGGATCTCCAGGATGTGTTGGGTTTCTGCCAGCCAAGCATATTTCTATAATAAGGAAGTTTTTTTCCAAGACCTAACCGGTCATATTTCTGGATCACACACACACACAGACATCACTGTGTTGAGTCATTAACACCCTTGCTAGAACACTTCCTGTGGGACAGGGGCATGCCCCAAAAAAGTACAGAAAATCACATTGTTTTAAAGAAAAATCTGGCTGCTGTGCTCGAACAGGCCTTAAAAATTAAGTGCAGCCTGAGAAACCACAGGAAAACTTCCCAAGAAACCTTCCGACACTTTTCCTGGCCATGCCCAAGCCACACCAGGGCTACAGGACAGCCAGGGAGCTGAGTCAAGTAGATCCCAACTGTGGCTTCTCCTCACTGATGTCCAGCTCCACCTTTATCCCATCACCTACAGAACTCTGAGGAAGGCTCTGTGGTTTTCCCCACATCCAAGAGCAAGCACGTAACATCACATCACACCCACCCACCACCTCCCTGAGGGCTTCCTAGGCTATCCAGGGGGCTATCCAGGCCCTCAGCTCCCAAAAACCAGGCTATGGAGAGTTCAAATCCACCCCTGCTCAGCACAGTTGTCTTTTGGGCTCTGACAACTGCCACGTTTTCCCAAGCCTAGGCTTACCTAAATAAATATTAAATTTTATTAATAAAACTATTAAATATTTATTATTTAATATTTACTATATCCTAATTATTAAATATTTTTAAATTACATTATTAAATATTATCCAAATATTAAATAAATATTAGAGCACCTCCCGCTCGCCACGCTGGATTTACCTGGCGATATCCCACCATGATCATCCTGACCAGCACGATGTTGATGTGAACGCCCAACGACTCGTCATGATAAATTTCATCCACCTGAAGGAGGGAGGGAAACCCAACAGGGAAGAAGTTTAAGGCCATCCCAGCTCTCAAGCCCCTCCTGTCCTCCCCACTCACACAATCCACACCCTTCCAGGCTTTCCAAATACCAGGTGCAAAGATTTCATCTCCCTCCTCCCACTGTGGGGAGGTTTGCTTTTTTTTTTCCATTTTCCCATGTGCAACAAGCACAAAGTCAAAAAGCCAAGCTGGAAGAAGCCGAAATTTCCCCAGGAATGGCTCAGATGGTCAATGACATCACCCATCTCCATCAAGGGCTGTGTTTCCTCCACTGCATTTCTCAATGAGCCATTGCCCCTTTGGAATATGAACCCTGAGAGGGATGGAAATGCTCCAGACTCCAGCATCCAAAGGAAAAACTGCTTTTTGATCCAATCCTTTGCCTCTCCCCAAAGCCAGGGCTTTCCTCAGTCGCATCAGTGAGTCAAACCTGACCTATGGCTTCAGAAATCCCAGGAGAAGGCAACACAATGAAGAGAACAGGGAGGGCTCATGAGTCAATGAGATTTGTACCATCCTCGCCTATTAAAAACAACCTCGCAAAGGAAAGAACCGGCTCCAACCTTTTCCTTCTGCGTTTCCAGGATGAATAAACAAATTCTGCTCCTAAATGCTACCAAGAGAGCAGGACATCCAGATGGGAAATGTCTCTGAGAGCTGAGCCCAGTGACATGGAAAGGGGCATGGAGTGGGCAAGGACAAACCCACGTGAGACCCTGCACCTCCTGCAATGCACATGGGAAAACATAGCCCAGGGAAGGAAAACACCCTGATTTTTGAGAATAGGACTTTATTCTACCAAAAAGCCTCTCAAATGAACAGCTCCACAAATGGGGATTCACTGCACAAGTCAAGGAGACTGAATTAAAACCATTTTTATTATTGACTAGAATTCATGTTTTGATTAAAATCTTCTTTTCCAGCATTGCCCAAAGGGGCAGTAATTTGCCTCAACTCTATCACAGCTTTCCTGACTAGATCAAGGTTATAAAGCCAGATTTATGGATCTTTTCTATTTTTTCCTCCATTCCTTTGGGGTTTTTCAATCTTACATGAAGGGTGGTTTGACAACTACTTTTTTAGTGCTGCCCAAGTCCAAGTCAGCCATTCCTCAGTGTTTTACAAGCCCCCCAATTTCCAGCCTAAGATTTTATTTGAAATACCCACAAGTTTTAAACACAAAAACCCAATTTTAACCTATTCCCCATGACAACCGACACTCCCGTGGGGTGCCTCCGAGCCATGCAGAGAGGCAATGCAGATCCTGAGCCTTGAATGCAGAAAAGTCGATTATAAAAAATTAAAATCAATCAATAAACTGCCAGTCCATCCCCATTAATGCATCCGTTTGGATGCAGAAACTGCAAGACCCGCAGGGTATTTCATTCATCAGTGTGGAAAAATAGCAAAACCAAAGGCTGGTCAACCCATCCTCAGCTCATCCCTGCTTTCTGTGGGTGGGATGCTCCTTCACCCTCCCCCTTTTGTAAGAATAATGAGAATATGATGGATTTTTTTCTGAGCCCAACCCTATCTTTTAGGGGGGGATGTGCACAGAAGGGTGGAAGGTCACACAGTGCTGCAGCTGCAAACATTACTCAGCCCTACAGACCCACTGAGGTATGAAAGATCCAGCCCAGCAAGGAGCTGCAACTCCCCAGGGATGTCAGGCTCAGCCCTGGGTTTTAGGATATAGGAGGCTTTGGCATCCCAGATATAAGTTTGACCCCTTACAAAAATATTGGTAATATGGCAGGGTGGGAATCTGGGGAGGGAGAAATCAAAACTATGCTTGAAGAGATGCAGGACCTGGGGGGTGGTTTGGGGAACAAGACAAGAAAATGTTTCCTTCACTTTCCCAAATCTTCACCCCCAGCACTCATCAGGATCTGGAGCTTCAAGCTGACAGAGGGTAGGGTTAGATAGGATATTGGGAAGGAACTGAGGGAAGTGAGGCCCTGGTAGAGGCTGCCCAGAGAAGCTGTGGCTGCCCTTGCATCCCTGGAAGTGTCCAAGGTCAGGTTTCATAGGCCTTGGAACTACCTGCGATGGTAGAAGGTGCTCCTGACCACAGGAGGGGGTTGGAATGGGATGAGCTTTTATCTTCCAACCCATTCCATGATTTTAGGATTTTATGGTCGTCCATGAGGAGGCAGCTCATCAATCCATCAGGATGAGCCACATTCCTGCCTCAGGGACCTCTCTCCAAGCCATGACCTGACCTTGCAGTGACTGGGAGCATCAAGCAGAGCAGCACAGACCTCTCCCTTCCCAGGTGCACAGGATATTTTGGCAGGATGCTCAAAATACCCTGCTGTATTATTCCAAGATGGATTTAATTCCATAAATCTTCCGTATAAAGCAGTGCTAAATCTCACTCTCCTCCAGCTCACAGGGATCTGATACTCCCTCTCTCCAGCCTCTGAAATGAAGACTTAACCTAAAGCCCAGCCTCTGTTTAGTCCAGGGTTTAGGCAGGGATCTGAACCTAACCCATACCAGCTCTGCAGTGACCTTTAGGGTTAATTCAGAAAGCAGATGTGGAACCAGACTGCCCAAGGCTACAGACTTCCCTTCACAGCCAAATATCAATAATTGATTGAGGGGGAAAAAGAACCATATCAAAAGGGCTTGGTGCTGGCTGCTGTGAGGGCTGCAACCCTGCAGACGCCAAGTTTTGGGGCAAGGGGGGAACATCAGCAGGGCCAGCTTCCCCTAAGTGTTCCAGTGCCTATGGAAGAAATGAGGATGGAACCGGAGGGGCTGAGCATCACCCTGGAAATGGAAATTCACCTGGAGAGCAGCTTGCAGGCTTGGAACAACTCCTCCTGCCCTCTGCAGGTGCCATTAAGCAAGTCAGTGTCTTCAGAGAAATTTCTTCCCCCAAAAGTACCTGTTCAGCAAAGGGCTCCAGTAAAGGGACCCACATCCCTGAAGCCATGGGATAAAGATCTTCTTATCCCTCTTATCTATGCTCAGCCTCTTTTACAGTATCACCTTGCAAGAAATGCTCTCCTCTTCCATTTAAAATAGAATTTTCCCACCTATAAACAGCCTAGCCCTTAAGGCTCACTGTGAGTTACGGGCAAAGCAGCGGGAATGACCACCCCAAAGAACTCCCCTCAACCCTGCAGCAGCAAGGAGACAGTGGCAGTGCTCTGCAATGGAAGGAACATTACAGGGCAAGCTGCCTCCCTAAATCCCTGCAAACTTCTGGCCAGCCCCGACTCTGCAGCCCCAGACGTGAGATCCCGACAGCAAAACCGCACTGGCAGCGAGGTCTGGACCTCGCCGTTCTTCAGGGAAGGAAAACAAAGGGAGAGACACGAGAAGAATTTGCCAAAGCAGCAGAATAGCTGACATTTCAAAACGCTGGGATCGCTTACTCAGAACAGCCAAGTCATCTTTAAACTCCTTCCTTTTATTCCCCTGCTCTGTTTTCACGCTGGTGGATTCACCTTGAGCCTCTCTGCTGGGGCTGGGGGGTTAGGAAGGGAGGGGGAAGTCCCCCTTACCACATTTTTGGGCTTGCATAAAGCATAATGTCACCCCTGTGGGGAGGAACAGTGGAAGGGGAGAATTGTTCTGCAGGGCAAGATTAGATTTGATCAGAGCTCTCTACAGAATGAGGCATGTTGTCCCGAAAAAATAGCAACAAACATATACGGGGGGGAGGGAAAAGTGCATGGACACATGGCAGACATCAGAGGAATTTTTGTTACTATCAATTAGCAAGGAAGTGGCTCATAAACCCCTCTCCCAAGGAAAAAAAAAATACACAGGTTAAAATTAAAGCTGAAGGTTTAATTTTTGCCCCCAAACCTTCTCTTCTGTGGGGTCTCAGTAGCACTATTTGTTGCTCTGCCCTTGGGAACAATAATTTCAGCTGGAGCCAGGCATGTCCCAGCCTGGAGAGGGCTCTGACTCATGGGGTTTCCCTAGTAACCCAAAACAATGGGAAAACACCAAGTACCTTTGCATCCTTAACCAAATCATGGGCAATATCCCACAAAAGCCCAGGACACCAGCTGAGGCCAGGGCCAGGTTTAACACAGCCAGAGCTTGGCCTCTCCCCTGCAAGTGGAGCCATCCCCAGACTTGAAAGGATCAGGGATGAGCAGTGGAAAGTCTGGCAGAGAAAACCAAGATGCCCAACTCTCTGAATGCAAGAGTCTGGAAAGCAGAGCAAAGCACTGAATATTGAGAAATATTCAGAGCAAAGCACTGAATATTTCCTCTCCTCTTCCTTTTCCAGGGTGCTGGATTCCCTCCTGCTTCCCAGCCCTTGATCTCAGCAGTCACCATCACTGGGGGATCCTAATTTTCCTTCTGTAAGATCTCAATCCCTGCCACAGGCAGCAAGCAAGAGAGGGGAATGGCTTTCCAGAGCCACCACATCACCAAGAGCCCAGCAGATCAGTTTTGGTTAGGTGGACACAGCAAAGCTCAGCTCAGAGCAGAGATAAGCTTCAAAGACTGATAGCAGAGGGGGAGTTGTGCCTTTCCCACTCACTCCAAGCTGACCCCAAATTCCTGGGCAGCATCTGAGCCAGGAAGAGAAGGGCAGGCTGGGAATGCAGCCTGGGAGCTAGCAGGCAAGGCAGCCTGCCTGCAGGGAAGCTCTTAGGTGCACAAAAGGAGCAGTCATCCTCGTGTCAGCTTCCTGGGATGGACACAGCACCCTTCACTGAAAAGCATCCACATTTCTGGCAGTGAAATAAGGGCTGTGGGCTTTGTTTCTTTAAAAAAAAACCTTCTCCGTGACAAATCATTTATCACCAAGCTTCAGCTGACACAAAGTTCCTAATAAAGTGTTTTGTGTCTTGGGAAGAGCCCCAGGATCCTACCTACAGCAGTGCTGGGAAGGGATCTGTGTCCTCAGAAAAGAACAGGAAAGTTTATCACTACTTCCAAATTCCTTGCCCCCTTTCCTTGGGATTGAGAAGAATGATGGATTTGTCTTTACAAACAAGCTGTGGGTCTGCTGGTAGATAAAACCAGCACTGAGAGAGAAAAGAAACAATAGGAAGGATTCCGTTGATTGAGAATGGAAAGAAAGAGATTTGTCTTTACAAACAAACTGTAGGTTTGCTGAAAAATGGAATTGGATATTGAAAGATGAAAGGAGAAATGGAGAAAAATCATGAATTCCATAAGAATTAAAAATTAAAAGGGAAATTTATAAATTAGAAGGGAATCTCAGGTATCAGGCATTCTGGGAAGTCTGTACCTCTCAAGTACCTCAGCCAGTGGGGAAAGAGGGAGGGAAATGCAGATGGGAAATTGGGATAAAAAGGAGGCTGCATCCTCCAAAAATTTGAGAGATCCCAGAGGAATGCCCCACGGCCTCTTCCTTTATTCGAATAAAGCAAAAAGGACTCCTCTGTCTCTTTTTCAGACATAAACCTCTAGTGTTTGTGGATTAATTCTCCTGACAGGATATACCTTGATAGGCGAGCTCCTAGACAGGAGAACTTTCCCAGTTGGCTCCCTGAGGAACTCCAGCCCAGCTCGTTAAGTCCTTTCCTCGTTAGAGGGCTGGCCAAGCCTCTCATCCCTCTTCCCTTCGCCTCCAACTAATGGGATTAATGTTCAGCTGGGTGGTCCCAGCAGGCTCCTCCCCGCCAGCCCCCCGGCATCCTTCTCTCTCCTTCCCTCTGCCACCCAGGCCAGAAAGCACAACTCTTTTTTTTTTTTTTTTTTTTTTTTTCTGCTGAATCGGGTGTTTTAAGGCAATCCGAGCCGGTAAGGAAACGAGGCGGTGCCGAGGGAAGAGGAGGCGGACGGAGGTCACGGCAAAGCTGGAAAGAAAACGCACTAAAAACCAGAAAGAAAGAAGGGGAAGGGAGTGGGGGGGAGAATATACAGAAGGAAATAATACTTGAGGGGAAGTATTTGTTGCCTGCATTATCCTGGGGTTTTTCCCCCTCTCATTAAAGTCGCCGGCGCCGCCTTTAATTGAATAGGCAGCGGGTCCTCCCTTCTCCCAGCGCAGCATCCCGCGCATTCACTCCCTGAAAAGTGCTGCCCGCGGGGTAGGAACCATGAAATGCGCCTGAAAACCGACCTTTTGATTAGAGCTGACAATCCCCGGGCCATCCCCCCTCCCCCGGGATCGGAAAGGAAAAATTACATCATCTCCGACCCCCGTAACTTGGGAAGAGCCAGAGGGCTTCTGTGGCTTCCCCCTGGCAGGAGGATTTAATACACCGAGGGGAGAAACGCTCAGAGAGTGAATTTAAGTGATGCTGAGAGCATCGGATAACACGGCAGAGAATAAAACTGTGATTAAAGTGTTTGCTTCCTCAACACTTTCCCTATTCGGGACCAGCCACTTCACTCATCCTTCACCATTCACCCTCTCATCCCACAAATCCTCCCCCCCTCCCCATGTTGATAATTTCCCCTTCGTTGCCAGCCATATGGCAGAAATAATGCCCAAAGCAACAACCAAGCACCCAAAAGCATCTTTACAGCTTGGCCATTCCAGAGCTGGCTGAGCCTTTTGAACATTTCCCACCACTGTGTAAAAGAGCACTTCAAAAGATTAATAAATAGAGGCAAGCATAAAGCATGGAAAACAAAACAAAACTAGGAGAGAGAAAGAGATCCTTGAGCATAGACCATATTTGCAGACATTCAGGTGCTGGAGGAACGAACGTCCCTCAAGATGACAGGATGAATAAATATTGATCCTTCCACATCTCCCAGAACTCAGGGAACATGGTTGTTTTTATCTTAAAAAGGAATGAAAAGGGGTGTAGGGAACCAGCACAGGCTGCCCCGTGCCTCTGAATGAGGAGAGGTGCAGGAACTGCAAAGCTGCTCTAAACTCCTTTTCAAACATATCCTGGATGGATATCCAGGTGCATAGGTTTCCAAAATGCTTCTGAAAAGCTTAAAAAATTTTTTCTAGCAATAGTATTCAGAATATGTCATGAACATCAATTTTGTAAAACAAATTACAAATATGGTCATTTCTAGCTAAGTAAGCCACGGCCATTCTCTTTTCTAGCATTTGCTGAGACTTCAGTGACGAGGAGGAAATGGTCTCAGCCAGTAGAAATTTTTGGGTTCAGGTGACAGAGAGTGACAGCACCACCAGCCTTGTCATTGGCAAGGGGAAGGTGATGGAGATGAACATCAAAGAGCTCTGCTTTCCATCCCCCCAATTCCCACAGCTATTAAATGCCAGAGCTGGCTGTGTGAAGGCACAGCCCTTCCTGCAGCACTGCTCCCCCTCCCAAACCCACTTCTTTTCCCAGGATAACAGATTTGCAGCATCAGACGAGCACTAAACCCCGGGAAGGGTGGGATCCACACCCCCCCACCTTAGTAAGCCAAGCCTTACTATGTTCATGAGGGTGAGGACGTAGTTCTGGACGTGCTCCTTGCCATGGAAGCGCACCACAGAGTCGTCCACAGCCAGCAGCACCTCGATGTTGTAGTCGTCCTTCCTGGCATGGCGTCGCTTGCGTTCCGCATCCTGCAGCCGCTCCGCCATCAGCTCCAGGGAATTGGGGAGCTCCCCCACCTGCACCCCGGGCGCTGGGAGGGAAAAGAAAGAGTCTTTGAGGTGATCTCACACTGTGGTGACACTCCACAAAAAGTAGGAATTCAGTAGGGAAATAGGGAAGGGATTGAACTCTAACGTGATATTGAGGTCTGGCTGGTTGCTGGTCCAGCTCACTGTGCTAGGGAAATGGCTCTGAATTGTGAAGACCAATCCAAATGATTGGACTTGAGAACCTTAAAGGTTTTTTCCATACTCAATGATCCTATGATCTGTTAAAAAGTCAAATCGAGGCCACATTTCTTAGAATCATCACAGAATGGTTTGGGTTGAAGGGATCTTAGAGCTCATCCTGTTCCACCCCCTGCCATGGGCAGGGGCACCTTCCACTATCCCAGATTGCTCCAAGCCCCATCCAACCTGGCCTTGGACACTTCCAGGGATGGAGCAGCTTCTCTGGACAACAACCTCCAGAGCCTCACCACTCTCACAACACAGAGCTGATCAAAACAGCACCTCCAGCCCACTTTCCTTCCCCTCTCCTTGACTTTAGCAGTTAAACTGAGCCTGAAGCCACAGGGTGAGACACACACAGGCTCATGGAAGGAGAAATCCTCTCCCCGCGTGAAATATCTATTGCCAGTGCTGGGGAAGGCTGGATCCCAGCAGCCCCTACCTTGGGGATGGAGGTCGTGGCGTGGCTCAGCGCCATCCTGCCGGATGGCCGAGCGCCGATAGACCACGTGGGCCCTGCCGTGCTCCTCCGTGTCCTGCTGGCCCCTCTCCAGGGGCTCGATGAAGAACTCATTGCTGTCTGTCCGAATCAGGCCAGCCTGGACTCCACAAAGAAGTAAGGAAAAGAGGGGGAGAAAAAGCAGTGTGGTTTTATGTAAGTGTAGGGGGACATGCACACTTAATGTACTCGTTAAAGATTGATGCAGAGCATGCACAAAGGGGAAAGGCCTCCCAAAATGATCTTGTCTTGATCCTACTCCATCACACCGGGATGGTTCTAATACCATGCTCATCTGTGACAACCCTTAATTTCTCCTGTAGATGGGGGAAAAAAGTAAAAATGGAAGGAGAAACCAACCAAAAAAAAAACCCCCAACCTGGCTGCAAATCAAGTTGTGTCTTTATATGGCTGCAAAACTCTGTTCTGTCACATCCATGAGTTGTGCTGGACCCTGAACTCAGGGATACAAGGCTGAAGGGGCTCCCAAGACACTCCTTGAGCCTCCCTGATCCATTCCCGTGATGCTGTTTGTATACTGCCATTTCACTGACACTATGAGCTGCAACAAGAAGAAGGAAAGACAAACAATTCTCTCTGCCCCATGAAGTACTTGGGAATTAACCCAGGGGAATCCCATTGGAGCAGAAGCTGGAAAGCATTACAGCTCCACCTCCCAAGCACAGGGAAGATGAATGACAGGGCAAACATGGCTGGAAATGTTGTCCTGGCTACCGACCTGTTCATAATTAACACCAAGTTCCCATCAAATCCCCCTTACATCAGCCTGAGCGCTCACACCCCACAGTGCCGGCCGGCTCAGACCTCAGGCAAGGAAAAGGATCACCAGGATTTGGCTCCTATCCCACGGGCAGCCCCCCCCAGCTGGGCATTTTTCCCAGCTCCCTCCACGGAGCACGCCTGCGTTCCTTCCTCCGGCGCTGCCCGCTGTTGAGGAGCTGCCTGGAAAGCGCCGGCAGAACTCATGGATCTGCTCTTGGAGCAAAGTCTTGAGCAGCATGGACCTGCTGGAGTCCTCATAAGGCTGTTGGGATGGTTCTCATCAAATAAAATACAATAAAAGTAAAATATACACAGAGAGGTGTTTTGGACAGAGGCTGGGGCTCTTCCAAACCCGCCTGGCTCTTTGAGTCCCCTCTGTGTTCACGTCCCTTTGTATTCATTAGGCAATGGCCAACCTGACTGTTGGATTCCACCAAATTTCCTGCTCCACTTGGGTTTTACTAAGTGCTTAACTCCACTGCAAAGCGGGGTTTTGGTTTTGCTTTGGTTTTGTTTTACCTCTTCCCTTCCTGGCATACGTATCTCATGTTCTTCCCACAGGAGACATCCAGGCCAAACCAGGGCAGCCAGGAATTGTGCCGCTATTCTCAGCCAAAGAGATGAAGAACACAGCCAGGTTTAACCTGGCAGGGTGGTGGTGATGAGGCAGAAAACAAGCCAGGGAGTCAAACCACCAGTCAGGTTCAGTGAGGGTTGGGCGAGGCCATGATGATGGGGCAGGGCACAGAATCACGGAATCCTTTTGGTTGGAAAAGCTCTCCAAGATCATCAAGTCCAACTATCAACCCAGCACTGCCAAGGCCACCACTAAACCACATCCCCAAGAGCCACATTTATACATCTTTTCAATCCCTCCAGGGACAAAAATTTCCATGAAGAAATTCTCCTAATTTCCACTTCCAAAACGTTGCTCTTTATTATACAACAAGAGAAGAAGCACAAGCACTCCCTGCCCCAGGAGGAGCCCTTCTGGGACACCACTACCCCCTCTCAGCCCTGCCATGGGGCGTTTCATTTGGGACCAGGCACCCCAAAGCCGGTTTAAGGGTTTAGGGCCAAAGCCGGGACTTGCTGAGTCAGGCAGCCGGAGGAAAGCTGTGCTGCCACGCCGGGGCAAGGCTGGATTAAAATGTGAAAGAGCCTGGTCCCAAGCCACAGCCCACTTGGGTTTGAGCTGCTCTGCAGCTCGTGACTAATTATATCAGGCTCAAGGAATAAAGCAGCCCAGACTTTCTCCCACAGGCGGGATGCAGTGCGCCGCCGGCTCTGGGGATGACTGACAGCAAAGGGGATGGATAATGCAGGGATTTTTGTGCCCATCAGAGCAGAGCAGCCCAAGAAATGAAAGAGAAGCTGCAGCAGTCACCCTGGCATTCACAAAAATAAATGTAAAAACCAAAACAACCCAAAAAACACCATTGCAAGGGGCACACACCGACCTGCTCGCTCGCAAAGAGGAGGAGCTCAGGCTGTGTTTCAGCATTTTGGGAGGGTTGTAATAGTAAAATGGCAGCAGAAAAGGTCAGATGCCACCCAAAAAGTCCCACTCAGCTTTTCTTGGGCTTTTTCCAAGAGTTCAATTCCATCCCCAGCGATCAATTAGCCCTGTGCTTCCCACCCTTGATTTTAATTTGGTTTAATAATACCAGATCAAATCGAATCAATTTGTGGGACTATTATCACTGCTTTTTCTCACATGAGAGATGCTGTCTGCAGCTCTCAGGGAAGGTATTCCCAAACTAGAAAATGGCCCTTTAAAGACAATTCCACTGGAAAGAGGGAACACATACACCAAACTCACTCACAGAGGGTGAAGTCTCTTCTCCAGCTCTCCTGTGCCTCTCCAAGCTAAGGGAGAAATGAACTTCAGCTTCACTAAGGGGAACTCCCCAGGACCCTGAGTAAGAAACTATTCCTCCATTGCTGGATGAAATGCTCCAACTCTCACAGGAATTCAGGAAATTCTGACACTGAACATAGCTGAGATGTGGAAAAATTAATAAACTGCTGCACTCGGCCAGGGAAGCTAACAGGAGGGGGCAATCCAGCTGCGTGCATAGTATGTATTTTTCCTATAAGATTCACACATAATTTGGACAAGAAGTCCTAGAAAACCAGGCAGTGTGAACACAGACACCACGGATAACAGTGCTCCCCTTCCATCCAGAGGGCAGCAGGCATGGTCCAGAGCTGCTCCATCACTGTTTTCATTCCTCTCTGCAGCACAGGCTTTGCAGCCCATCAAATACAACACTCTGCCTTCCTTGACTGCTTTTCCCTGCCCTTTGTGCCAAGGACAAAGGTTTTTTGGGTGGCTACAGGCCAGGCTTTGCCAGGTGACCCAAGCCAGGCCTCAAATGTAGCTCCTGGTGGAGTGAGGACATGGAGACACGCTCAGCACTAATTAATGAATTGGGTTTTCAGCCCAAACAGGGCTTGGTTTGCATCTCACTGCCAAAACTTGGGATTATCACCTGAGAGAAAAGCCCTCATACCCATGTAACACCCACACCAGCTGAGGTCAGTGGGATCTACGTGACCAAAAGGACATCTCACACCCTTTTTCTCCCCGAAATTAACCCTACAGCTCAGGAACTGTAAGGAAAATCCTGGAAGACCAAGCCATGCTTTTTTCAGTGGGGCATCCTTTTTTGGGGCTGTTTCTCCCTCCATTCCCTATTAATTGCTGTTCCTGAGGGCTTTTATGTTCTGCTTATCTGCTGCCACCCATCTGAAGCAAGCCAGCGCCACGGGGATGGAAAACGCTGGCTCTACAGTTTGCAGCTCTACGGCAAATCACCCCAGGGAAAAGCCAGGCACACAAACATGGTGTCTGTGGATGATAAGCCTTCACCCATCTCTGAAAGCAGGAAGGAAGCAAGGTTGACCACACACTGCTAAAAGCCAGAGGGGGAAAATCTGGGATGCCTCTGCTGCAGTGAGACGTGTCTGCCGGCGGAGATTTCTGCCTAACGCTACTTTACCAGTCAGGAATTCGGTGGCTTAGATCAGCTTTGAAATTACATTATGGGCGACAGCATCTTCCCACCCTGGTACGAGACACCCTTGCAAAAAAAAAAAAAAAATTAAAAAAAAAAAAATGAAAGGCCAGAGATTCTCACGTGTGGAAGCCCGCAGTGAATGGCAGTGGAAGGTGCCACAGGAAAAAGGGAAAAGCTTACATGGCTAAATATAGATTTAGGAAAGACTTTGGGTGGACTTTTTCAAGACCTGGGTTCTGGTTTTGTTGGGTTTTTTTTCTTTTTTATTCTTCCTCTGCTTCTCCCCACCCCATTATTTATAATCGCCTAATCTCCTTGTGTACACAGCCCTCATCCGCAGCATCCCGGAGCGCTTCCTCTGGCCAGGATCCGGTGGCCCAGCGCCTCCCACGCGCGCCAGCCCGGCATGCCAGAGCCACAATCCCCTGTCCAAGCTCCTGGACAGCTTCCAGCAAAAGTCCACAGGAGTTCTCTTGTGGAAGAGTTACCTTCAGCCCATTAGCAGCAGTCCTGGCCATGTACCTCCCTCCCAGATGCTCTGCTGCTTCTCCGACAGGTCATAAACATCATCCTCCCATCCCATCCTCACCTAGAACCAGGTTTTGGTTCCATTTAGCTCCATTTCCAAAATCAAGCTCTTTTCACTGTTTTTTGGGAATCTTCTTGGTCTCCCCACTCCTCCAAAGCAGGGGGATGCTGAGCAGACTGAAAACGTCAGACTCACTTAAGTCAGAGGATCATACAGCCAGAAAAGAGAAACCAACTGTGATGTTGGACGTATCACCAGGGCAAGGGATCCAAGCACCTGCTTGTCCCTTCAGCCTCGTGTCCTTCACCACATCATGGGAAATTCCTGGTTGAAGCCAGGATATTGATTTGTTGGCCACTGAGCAATAAATTTATTGTGGGAAATAGGAAAAAAAATCCTTATCCTGGGGGAAAAGCTGCTTCTTCCTTTACATGGGGTTAAAAGGGTGGGCTTGGGGTACCACGAGTGGCAGGATACAGCTGTATAAATCCACATGGAAAAGCATCCTGGGGTACAAGCTACTTCCTAACCCAGCAGGAACAAGGGCAAAAAGAATGACAACCAACAAGGTGTGCAAGAGGCTGCAATGGGAAAACTTGGGGCTAAAGCTGAGGAAAGCATGGAAAAGTTAAATTAAAGCCTGCTTGGGATTGACACTAACAACAGAGTGGGCTCTGAGGAAGAGAATTCCCCAAAGCTGTGCCACAGCAGGACATGGATTTCCTCCAGCATCCTTTTGTTGGGATGAGATCTGCCACGGAACCTGCACATTTCAAACCCTGGTCTCTATTCCACACTCAGCACTATTTGCTGGGAATTTAGGAAATGCCTTTACAGCTTCCAAGCCTGCCCACATTCGCCAGCCCCAGTGCAATCTGTGTCCCAGAGAAATGTCTGCAATTCCCAAAAGGATGCTTCAAAAGGTGTGGATTATGTGCTAAAAAAATTTAATTTCTATATGTAGGTGAAATATGTATTTCTAGCTGTGCTGCCCTATCATTTCTGCTTGTACAGTAGCACCAGGCACTGTATAAAAAGAAAGGAATGCCAAACTGTTTGTGCTGGTGGCCAAAATTGGCTTAAGGAACTCCCAGAATAAAGCAACTAAAAAAGAAATACATTTAAATTTTTTTTTAAAAAGACACAAAATAAGACATCTCTTCCAACCCCGCAGTAACTTTAAGTGGTACCAGGAGAAAACAGCAAACACTGGCACCTAAAACAAGATTTAATTGGCTCAAAGGAAATCTGAAGGGCAGCAGGCCAAGGGAATTAAAAAATAAGCACTTCCCCAAGCGTATCAAAGGTAGGGAACCCAAGGCAGAGCAGATGCTGGGGATAAGGAGGTAACAGAGCCATTTAAAGGAATTAAAGCACTGTGGCAGCAAGTTACTGATGCTGAACTGTGCTCAGAAAGCCAAGAGCCTCTGAGCCCTTGAGTGATTAGGGGAAAAAAAAAATAAAAAAAGAAAAAGATGCAAAAAGATGCTGATGAGAGCCAGACTGCAGCTAACAGTGATTTCAGGGTGTGCTCGAGCTCACACAGCATCATTTAAGAGGTGGGAAACGCAGAGGAAAAGTTCCCAGTGCATTCCCGAGGTAAAACACGGGTGGGGCAAGGATGGGACAGCATCACCATGAGTGTGGGTCCCCGTCCCAGAGGCTCAGATGTAACAGCATCTGGGCAGGAAGCAGATCAGGCACAGGACTGAGCCTTTCAAATAAATACTGGTGCACAAACCACCCTGACGGAGTAGGTAGCTGACACCCAGGGAACCTGCTGCTCTCAAGGGCTAAAGGGCATCATACACAAAGTACCACCAAAAAATTGGGTTTCAGGACATCACGATTCACCTCTTAAGAGCAAACCACCCCAAAACACAGGCAGCACACACAAAGCACCCCAGCAGCCTCCAGCTTACCAGCCCATCGCAGTTGCTGATGGCCACGGCAGCTCCAGGCATCCCGGAGATGTCACCGGTGAAAAGGCAGCGCTGCTGGAGCGGCTCCCGGAAAAGCACCTCGAAATCCTCCTGCCACTCTGCCACGGCTCCCGGCGGCAGCAGCCGGCGGTTGGGCCTCAGCCGGAGGTGCAGCTCCTTCCCAAAAACCGTGACGTTGAAGTAGAGCAGGCGGCGCTGGGGGGGCTCGTCCGGGGGGCTGCGGGGGACGCGGCGGGACCGGGGCCGGGACGGGTCCGGGGGACAGGCGGGCTGGCCGAGCCCCGCCGCCGCCTCGCCGGACACCACGTGCGACAGGAAGCGACCCCGGCAGTCGGTGCTGAACGGGACGATCACTCCATACTCGCTGAGCTTGCCGGACAGCAGGAGCTCTACGGAGACAGCACCGAGCGCAGGGGTGGGCGCGGAGCATCCCGCCGGGATCGCGGGGGCCAACCCGAGCGGGGGAGCTCCACAAACCCCGCAGCTGCTTTTTCCGTCCGCTTTGTAGTTTTAAGCGGGTGCGTCCAACGTAGCAGAAGGAACTCGGGCTGACGTCCCCTCGCACGCCAAGCACGCCAACTATTTCTCGCCCAGCCTCCATCTCCCCCAATTCCCATTGAAACCCAAGCCCCCCCACCAGCGGATTCCTTCTCTCCCTTCTCCCCATCCTCCGGGGTGCAGCCACCTGTCAGCCCCCACACCCCCCCTCCACCCCGGGCCCCCCGTCCGCGGGGCAGCCGCCGTACCTGGGGCGCTGCCGGCGGCCAGGCAGCCGTGCAGGGGGACGAGGCAGGAGAGCACCAACCGCAGATAATCCATTTGGGGCCGGCGGCGGGATGCGGGGCCGGCGGGATGCGGGATGCGGGGCGGGCGGCGCCCGGCGACCGCCTCCCCCCGCCGCCGCCGCCGGGGCCGCCGGCGCTCCCGCCGCCGCCGCCGCCGCTTCTGCCGCCTCCCGGGCGGCGTGGGGCGGGCAGGGGGCCGGGTCTGGGCCGGGGGGTGGGAGGTCGGGCTCGTTTTAATTGAATTTCTTTGAATTTTTTCTTTTTAATAAATTTTTAAACATAGTTTTCTTATTAAAGGCGCGCGGGGAGAGAAAAAAAAAAGAAAGTTCTCGCGTTGCCTGTGGATCGTTCTTTTCTTGGAGATTTAAAAAAAAAGCCTTTTCGGGCAGCCCTCCCTCCTTCCTTTCCTCCCTCCCACCATCCCGCCTCTCCATCCCTCCCCGCCCCGCGGCCGCCCGGCTCCAGCGCTGCCCGAACAAAGGCGAGACGCGCCGGGAGCCGGGGAGCCCCCCCAGCTCTGCCCCTAGCCCCAAATCTCAGCTCCCGGTCCCTCGCTGATGGAGATGCTCCACGGGGAAAGCCAAATCATCTCCCGGCTTAAAACGTTGCCGCCGAGGTAAACATCCTGTTCGGACACATCTGGGATGTTTTCCAGATGTGAATTAAAGATGCCCCATCTCTGGCAGTGTCTAAGGCCAGGTTGGATGGAGCTTGGAGCAGCCTGGGATAGTGGAAGATGTTCCTGCCCATGGCAGGAGGCTGAAAAAAAAAAATAGAGTTTTAAGGTCCCTTCCAACTCAAACCATTCCATGATCCCATTTAATTTTTATTTCTTCCCTCTTGTCCTGTTTTTAGGGGGAAACAGACAGAAGGAGGCACTGGCCTTGCTCCTGGATGCCATCTTGCTGGCTTTCCAAGGAAAACCCACATGCCTTGGCTTTTCCAAAGGGAATTGCCACTGGGACCCAGTGTTCAAAACGTGCTGTGCTTCCTCAGGCTCCTCCTCCTCACCACCCTGACAAGGGGCAAATAAATCCAGTAACTCCCCTAAAAAAACTCAACAGTACTCGACAAATCCAGCACTGTGGTAAAAGGGCTTCCCACATCATGGAATGGTTTGGGTGGGAAGTGACTTTTGATATCATCCTATTCCATCCCTTTGCCATGGACAGGGACACCTTCCACTATCCCAGATTGCTCCAAGCCACATCCAACCTGGCCCTGGACACTTCCAGGGATCCACTAGCACAGAGGAACAAACCTCCTGGCACTGTTTCCATTTGCTGTGTCTGGCTATTTTTTAATTCTGGCCAGGACTCCAAGGCCAGCTCCAGGGAGGGGGCTGTGCTGCAGCACCAGTAACTCCAGTTGTGCTGGTTGTCTTGGATTCTCCTGCCATGGGGCCCAGAGACTGTTTGGGTTACACTGAACAACCCAAAACCTTTCCCAAGAGGTAATTCCTGCCTTGAGGCACTTGTCATCCAAGCTGCCTCAGAGGCCAGAGCAAGATGGAAAAGGCAAGCAGGGAAAACAACATGCCAGCCTGCAAGCTTCCCGTGAGGAATCAGGATTCTGGTTTTGGATTTCTTCAGGAGGACCTCAGTTGGAGCTTTGTTTCCAACCCAGCATTTGGGAAAAGGCCCTGCTTACCTCCACTGCAGGTGTGGGGCTGCTGGGTGCCAGGAGGAGGATCCAGAGGTAGAGATGGGGAACCCCTTGGAAATGGTCCTGCAGCAGCCACTTCTGGTGAGGTGCCACTCTCCCGTGTTAGCCAGGAGGAATGCTGCCAGAGCATGCTTCCAAAGGAGGGTGGAGACCCTCACCTTCCAGCTGGGTTGGGTTTTGGGGCAAAGAGGAGAAGCTGAGGCCATGGTGATCAAAATCCAATACAAAATTCCCTGCAGCTAAAGCAGCAGGATGCCTCCAAAAGGAGAGAGGAATACACTTACTTCAAGTGGAGAATTTCAAGCTGGAAGATAAACAGATTTTAATTCCCAGTTTAAGCCTTTTCATGCTTCTGTTGCTTTGTGCAATCTATAATTAAAGAGGAGAAATGATCTGCAAGAGATTCTTTGCAGAAGAGATAGAAAAAGAATTTGTGCTCCGAGCATTTTGGATGATTTCAGAAGATATGCACCCACTGGAGCATCAAAGCTGGAAAGAGCCCTTTTTTCAACTGAATAGATTTATGAGGAAACATGTAATAAAGGGCATACTTTACTTGTGAAGAACAGCTCTGGAAAACATCATTTAATTACTGCTTTTCAGAGGCAAAATCTATTTCTTCATCCACAAGGTCTGTGAATTTGTTCACTCCCTTTAGACCTTTATGCTTCCCCTGATGTTACCAGATCTCTGGCTTTGGCAGCATAAATTTGGCTGATTGACAATGGCAATGACCTGACACACAACTTGCCTCATTTATTACCTTCTAAAGGTCATAATTAAACATGTTTGGGCACATATGACGTGCTGGACATGGTGAGAATATAACTTCCAAGAGGATGTCTTGGGCTCCCAGGCGATGAGATGTTTGTCACCCACACAGTGACACCAGCCCTACCTGTTGATCTTACCTGCCTGAAATGTTAAATGATCAGTGTGGATTTTGGTGTTATCTCTATCAAGACACCATTATTTAAGTCAGAAAAATGTGTTCATTCCAGCCTTTTTCTATTTGTCATAGAGGAGGCAAAGAGAAGCAGCAAGGCAACTTCCCCTTGTCCTTTCCCTCCTGTCCTTCCCCTCTGCTTTGGCCCCTCCATTCTCCTCTTTGTCTCCCGGCTTTGCCTTTCCCAGCCTTTGACCGTCCCACCCTTCTCCTTGACGTTAGGCTTAACCTTTTCCTTTCTGTTTTGGAGTCCAAGTGGATCTTTTTCCTGTTTTTTCCCCTCCTCGGGTGTTATTTTATCTCGTGCCCCCCTTTTCCTCCATGGATAATGACTCTGGAATTCTTCAAGATTCAAGGCTTTCCTCTGCAGCCTGGAGATTTACCAGTGACATGGGTTTGGGGACTTTCCCATTTATTGGGTGACCTCTAGGCCTGGGGAGGAGCAGGTTTCCTTTCCAGCTTCCAGAGAAGAAAGCTGACAAACAGCTGCTGCTTTTAAAACCCCAAATCAGGCTCCTTTTCCTGCTGGAGGCTCCAGCCTGATTTTCATCTGGCAGTGCCAATTTCTGGCCATCCTGGAGTGCTGCAGTGCCCAAACCCTGCCCATCCCACCGGGTACCACTTAAATTCAGAGCCCAGGTAGCATGTTCCAAATCCCCTCCACCAGCAGTAGATGCAGCTGTTGGCCCCCAAATACAATTAATCTTGATTTTTTGAGGGCTGGAAAAACCCTCACATAAGGCTGGAAGTATTTCTTACAAGAAAAAAGCCAAAAAACCAAAAAACAAACCCACTTAATGGGATCTATTTTTGTGCCTTTTTGCACTGATTGCTTTGCTCAGCCATGCAAACCTCCTGGAGGGAAGGGCATTAGGGCTAAATAAAATTGCAGCAATCTCCACCAATTACCTAAACTGGCTTTTCTGTCCATAATATCATGAGTGTGGGAGCCAGGAGCTTGGGATCTACCAGAGCAAGAAGACAGGGCTGTATTTCCAGCCCCAGCTCACCACATTTCTTCTTCCCAGAGATGTAAACCTTCTGTTTGTTAATCCCAAAGGCTCTGAAACAGCTGCCTCTGCACTCAGGTTGCGCAACCACCTCCTGGCCACGGGCTGATTTCTGGCAAGAAGTGGTCAAAATCGCAAAAAATAAAAAAAAAAAATGAAGGAGAAGAAGGAGGGGAAAGTGTTTTGCAGCTGTTTGGGTTAGCCTGAGGTTTAAAATACAAGCTGGAAGAAGGAAGAAGAACTGGGAGGGATGGCTCAGCATCTTAGGCACAGGTAGGATGGACCGGGATTTTACCTGGTGCTTATCCAGGTGCAGTGCTCAGAACAAGGCAAAGCTTGGTTCGGGAAGCATCCCAAACACACCTGAGCAGGCTACAATCGCACCCTGCTCTCCAAAGGGAGGGATGGGAGCAGACACAGGGCTGTGACCTCATCCCTCAGCCACGCGGAGCTGCCCCGGGATTAGACCGGGCAGCAGCCGCTGCTGGAGCATCGGGGCAGGAGGGGAGAGAAAACCCCGCTGGGCATCTTCCCCTCCCTCTCCACAGCAGCCCCTGGCCGAAAACCACCCCTTTTCGAAGATTTCAGCTCCTTTCGAGGGGATTTTTAGGAGCCCTGCTGGAAGACCACGAAGATGGGCTGGTCCAGGAGAGGAGCAGGAGGAGCTCGAGCGCGGCTTTTGGAGTTTTTGGAGGCAGGCAGGGAGGGAGGGAGATGACAGACACATCATCTGGTCTCCGGCTGCCCCGAGGCACGATCATTCCTGGCAGATCTCTCCCTAATCCCTACTTTAAGACCTCCAAAGATGGAAGGAGCCTCCACAAGCCCCCAGGAGATTTTTTTTTCATGTCTCGCTTTTCTTATTCATGAAAGTTTTTTTCCCTCCTGGTTAATCTGTACATCTGCAAGTTTGGCCTGGGTAAAACACTAATCCTGATAAATCCTGCCACCAATCTCTTCCTGCCAGCTTCCCAAAGGTTCTGGATGCTGTCACAAAACCAAGTGGCAATGGCAGCCACTGGCAAAGTTCTTCCATGAGGTCCCAAACAAACAGCACAACATTTTAAAGGTGAGGCATCTCTGGAGCTGGAAAATAAAGGGTTTTGTATGGATTTAGCACACAATGCTGTGGATTTCTGAGAGAACCCAAGCTCCCAATGCCTTTTTCCAGGACTCAAAAGCGAGAGCTGGGTGTGCAAAGGGGCTGATCCAGCCAGGGTGGGAAACCATCTCTTCCTACCCTCTCCCCATGTCCATATCCCCATATCCCACATCTCCAAAGGCTGCCATCCTCCCTGCTTCCTCGGTGAGCCCAGCATCCCACAAACTGCCAATCCCCTGGAAGCAAGGGGACAGCAAAGGGTTAGAACAGGAGGTTGCAAGGGTCACAGCAAGAAACTTCTGGAGAGGAACAAACTCCTGTACAGGCACATCATGGCAGGAACAGAGCCCAAATCTTACCAAGGCTCATCTCCTGATGGCACCTAGGCAGTGTTTTTTGGGATCATAGCCCTGTGTTAAGCCCAATCCAAACAGAAGCATCTTTCCCTCATCCCGGGGTGCTGCACCTCCAAGCATTGTTTCTCCTCAGCTACAGCTGCTGAGGAGAAAATTCCTGCAAGATGTTTGCTTTGGCAGCCTTGCTGGGAGGTTTTCTAGGGGCTAGGAGTCCCCCCTCATTGCCTTGCCCACCCAGGGATGAGCAGACAAGCTCAGGAACCCGAACTGTAAAGCTGGAAAAGGGATAAATGAGCCAGAAAGTGGAAGCCGACGCCGGTCCCGGCTGAGCTGCGAGCTAAGGGATGGTGAAACAAGGTCAGAGAGATTTATACCGACAGCCTTGGATGGCTTCCAGCCCGTACTGTCAGTGGCAGAGGCTTGGAAAAGAGCAGGGAAAAACTTGCTCTCCTTCTAGGAACCGCACCGCAGAGAGAGCTCCGCCGGCGTGGCCACATCCTGGTGAAAAATCACCCCAAAAGCAGAAAATAACCCCCAACATCCTCGTTTTTCTGCAGCAGATGTTGAACTCCAGGTTGGCAGCACCTTGGTGGGGTGAGAGGTTCCTGCTGCCATGGGTGGAAACCCAGTGAACCCTCCTTCCCAAAACCACAGAGCCCTAAAACTCCCTGCTGGCTGCATCCAAGAGAAAACAAAATGCTCTTTACCCATGGGGGGTGTTAAAGTCTCTCCATGCCAGAAATTTAGCACCAGAATCCCACCGGCATCACTTCAGCTCTGGGGTTTGGCACAGTCTGGCCACAGGCCTGGCTTGGTAGGAGATTTTCATCCCTGCTGTCTTGGCATTCCCAGCCCTTCCCTTTCTATTTTCCCTGCTGATGCACAATATAAACTAGGTTAACCCTGCCCAGCATCCCCCCAAGACAAGCCTTTCCCTCTCCGCACATTGACCACCTTATTAATTTTTTATCATCTTCCTGCTAAAATTAAGCTTACTGCCATGTAAACCCCAAATCCTTTTTATTTTTACCTCTTAAATCAAGCTCCTGAGCAATTCCCAGTCCCCAGGGCCTTGCTCATCCCCTCAGCCCACAGATATTTTTCCAGCATGACCCCTACCAACCAGAGAGAGCTTTTAAGTGAATCTCATTGAGCCCTCATCTCCTCTTGTAGCTCGAGCTGGGGAAAATTAATTTTTCATTTGCTTGGGGCCAGAAGCACCCTGAGGTGGTGGAGGGCTGGAAAACAGCTGCTTTTTTATTTTTTCTCCCTTTCCTTGCAATATTCATGGAAGAAAAGTGAGAAATAGAGGGAGAAAATCATTCCGAGCCTGGGGTCAGTGGTTTATACACATTTTGCTGCAATAAAAAAGCCAAGCCTGATTTTTTTTTGCATGATATCCATAGGTTTTGGAGCTTTGGAAAACATCCCCTTGCTGCCACCTTCTACATAGGTTACCATTTCGATTGCTCTTCTGGGTTTAGCCAAAAAATCCCACTTTTCTGCACCATCCCCTTTCAGCCCATGATTTATTCTTGCTTCTTCTTCCCAAAACAACAGGGAGCTTGGGCATGCCCGGGGGTCCAGTGGAGCTGGGAGCGTGAAAAAAGGGGGGAAAGGGGAATTTCTGGTGCTTGGAGATCTGGTATTGTGCCTATATGGCTTTTATTTTTAGTTTTTCAAGCCCTGGCTCTGTAAAAGCATCTTAATTACTATTCTTCAGCTGTAAAATGAAACCCAGATGTGCTCCCTTTGCAGAGGTTTCATCAGGGGGTTCTGCCTAAGGGGGACATCCCAGCAAGGAAAACATAGAAATTATTATTATTATTAATATTATTTTAAGAGCTCTCGTGTCCAGAGCTATTTGTGGTGGCCCCAAGCCAGCACATGCCTCTTCTCTGCTGCTGTAAATAGAAATTATATCACTCCCAGCCCCAAACACCCTTAATTTTCACCAAAATTAAAGGGAAACACTCCTGAGCTGAGCCTTGAAAAGCTGGCTGTGGGAATTGGGTATAGCTGGCAGAGCTGCCACAGCTGGGCAGAAAAACAGGGAAAAAAGGGGATCTGGGGGGAAAAACACAGCCCTGAAGCCTCTGATAGCTGCAGTGATTTGGCTGGGGCTGTGGCAGGTTTCCCTTGCAGCCCCATGTGCCAGTGGAATATTGGCTCCCCAGCACATTTTCCCTTTTGGATGGATAAAAACCCATAAAGACACGTGAAGTTCAGCTTCCAAGGATTTCTACTCACCCATAAGGGGAGGAGGAATAAAATCCCTGGCTGAGATCAGAGCAGCCCTGCTCATTTTACCTCTGTGAAGCCCAAAAATGGGTCCCTTTGCCAGGGCCCCTGTCTGATGCAAAGATGCAGCAAGGGAGAATCTGGCCAGGACCAGCAGTATTTTTGCACTTTTTGGAATTAAAAAAAAAAATAATATAATCTTGAAATAAAGGGGATCTCCCAGTCTGATTTATTTAGGGAGAATTTCAGAGAGAGATGTTGGGGTTGGGATAAAGATTCTTGCCACCTTGTCACCACCCACACAGCAGATTTGTATTTTTATTTCTTATCTATATTATTCTTCTGCCAGAAAAAAAATAAAAAATAAAAAAGGTTTTCTGGCAGAAAGCTTTTCTTTCTCTGGAAGGAGACAGCTGATCCAAGAGCACACGTGGTGCAAAGCTCCACTGAAATATTCCTCACACCAAACAAGCTCCATCCAAAGGAAAAGGCTGAGCAGTGAGAAAGTACCTCTGCACCCACACCCTCACAGGGGAAAGAAATATGGGGATACCCCGACTTCAAAATCAGATTTCGACCTTAGGATTGAGTCACAGGGGTTTTATTCAGCTCCAAAGAGCTTTTCTTCTATTTTTTAGGAAGTGTTTTATATTAAAATATGTTTTAATAGACATTTAAAAGGCAGGTTTTGCTCCTGTATGAATAGCAAATATCATTCAGCCAATGGTTACAGGCTAATAATTCCTCAGTTTATAAAATGTTTTAATTACACCCTTGAACATGACCTTTGCTACGAGACAGGAGCACCAGTGCAGCACATCTGCTGCAGAGAAAAGCCTGGAAAGGACATATCAGCATACCCCAAACCCTCAGGGATGGGGAAGGCAAGCAGAAGCATTAATAACCCATTAATTAATTATCCATGTCCAATATAATCTCGTTAAGGCAGCAGCACAGCTACAAACAGCCCCATTGCCAGGTCAGCCCTACACTGCAGCCAGGAAAAAAAAGAGGGAAAAAGTCATTGAACCGCCCACTGCTGTGGTGATAATGGAGCCAAACTGGCCAAAAAATCCTCTCTGATGATGATCCAGGGTGTTTTGGTGCGGAGGAAGGAGCATCCCTCCTTTAGCATGGACAAGGCAATGTATAAAAACATTTCAATAGTCTCTCTCCTTTTCTCTGTCTCAAGTAAAAGAGCCACTTTACATTTATTAAGGCAGCTGTGAGCCCCCTTTCAGTGCTCTCCAGCTCCAAATTTCACCTCTTCTAAGCTCCAGCAGCACCAATGCCACAAATAACTTTTTCCATAGGTGGAATAAGTGGTGGATTGTTTTTTTTTTTTTTTAAGGGATATTGAGTTTCCATCACCCACCCCAACCTATGTGTACAACCAAGGGTGCAGTGGGATTATTTTGGGGAGTGTTGGGGTGCAAGACAAAGCCTGGCTCTTTCCCATTTTCCTGTGAGCCTGCAGGTTTGGGAAAAAAGGGTTTGTAGGCAAAACAAAGCCCCAAAAATGGGTGATGGCACCCAGAGCTGTAGGAATATCCTGTGTCCCCATGGAAATGAGATGCAGATCTGGGACCAACACCCACAGAGCACAGATCCATGTTTCCTGCCCTGAAATCAATCCCTTAGGAGCACTGGCTGGGATTTAAATATTCAATTCCCCACCCCAAAATTGCCTCAGATCCCCTTGGCTGTATTCCCACACTCCAAACCCTGAACAAAACAAGGAAAGTGGAGAATTAGGGGTTAACTGAGGGTCAGAAAACCAGTTTTCATGAAAATCAATAAAATTGATCAAGGAGCTCTTGTTTTTTTTAATGTAAAAACACACTTTGAGTTTCTTTTCTTGTAGATGTTTTGGTTCACACACCCTCTTGCTGATGCTTCCCTGAGAACTGCTGCCCCTCCAGGGAATTTACCCCAGTGAGGCTGGAGGTCAACTCATTAACCCCATCCAATTAACAGCTGATTTTTACCCTCCTGCCATGGGACAGCTTCCACTAGCCCAGGTTGCTCCTGGTTGTTACTGTATGGAATTTACAATATTTAATGTATTTAATATTTCTAGAATTTACATTGTATAGAACAACTCTAGAATGTGTATTTCCTATAATGATATCTAAAATGTCTATATAATGTATGCACTGTATATATAATAAAATGTATGCTATAGACATAATGTATAGCATTTAAAATCTGTAATATGCACTCAATAATGGTTCTATATTTTAGATATATAACATATGACACATAACCCCTTGTTTGCTTTGTCCCTGGCTGAATCCTTTCAGAACTGCCAATCCTTTTCCCTCGGAGCAGAAAATCCAGGCCATTCAGAGCCAGGTTTTAACTCCTCATCTAAGAGAGGGATCTGGGTTTCTGCCTCCCCAGCCTGGGGAAAAGAAGGAATAAACACAGCACGGTTGATTTTTCACATTCAAACACATTCCCATCTCCCAGGATTTTTTTTCCCAGGCAATTGCTGCAGCCCTGCTTTGGAAATTGCTTGTTAGGATGGTGGGAAAGCAGAAAGGAGCCTTTGAGCCCCTCAGACCAGGTGATGCAAAGCTCCAGCCATCATTACCAAGATTAAAAGCGGCTGGGGTTTCCTAAGCAATTAAAAACTCTGCCTAATTAAGACAGGGCTAATAGGCAGGACTTCCATGGAGAAGGGGAGGGATTTGCAGCAAAAGAGCCTGCAGGTAATTGCCTCAGTAAGGCAGAATAAATGGAGATGTGGGGATAGAGGGGATGTGCTCCTTTAAAAACTAAAGTAAGAGGGGAAAAAAAAAGAAGAAAAATAGCATCATCAGCCCCTTGAAATCACTCAATCAACTGTCTGACTGCATCAGCAGCAACTTATCCAAACACTGTAACACTCAGTGAGGGGCAAAATATTCAGGCAGGTATTTTTGCTTGGAAAAAAAAAAAAAATTTAAAAGCACACCCCAAATGTGTGGCTAAGCCAAAAAAAAGAAAACTAGGGACCCCTTGGGACATGGGTCTGTCACAGCCAAGGCTGAAGAAAAAGCAGTGCTTCGCTATTTTAAAATGTTGTTTTTCTTTCCAGCCTCCACCTTTGAATTTCTGCCACCTCCTGCCACTGGCAGCAGATGAAAGCAGCTGCTGGGACAGACAGAGCGTGGTGCTCCTGCTTTTGTGCCTCCCATCCCATTCTCTCCTCCCTCCAAGAGATTTCCCCCTGTCCCCCCAAGCTCCTCTCACCCCACTGTGAGGTCAGGGGGGCACTGGGACCCCTCATTTAGATCATCTCCTTTGGATTAATTCATTTTTCACTCTTTCCTTTAAAAAACAAACAAAAAAAACCACCCTGGCATTAATTTTGCTTTTACTGAGCAGATTTTGTCTTTGCTGAGCAGCTCAGCCCCCTTAACACCACCCTGGCAAAAACTGGGTACCACAGCTGCCACTCCCCCAGCTGCACCCACGACTAAAAACAGTTGGGAAGAACCAACAAATGTGCCCAAGCTTTAAAAACACCCAGGTTTGAAGTGACTGGGATTTCTCTGAGTCCTAATTCTGGCTGCATATGTACATGGAGCCATAAATATATAACCATATATTTATGTTATATATATATATTATATATATAGACATGTATATTTGTGTTTATGCACATTAATACACCTCTGTGTGTATAAATAGATAAACTTGTGCCAATGCTGAGTTGCCTCAGGGAGAAAAGTGAGAAAGGTCTCGATTTTTAATTTACAATCGTTTTTATTGCGGCCAAAAGAACCCCAGAAATCCTCCCATCCCACGGCAGCTTTGAGGCTCACCCCTCCCTCTCCCACACCCTCAGATTTGGGGAAAACAGTCTTTTTTTTGTTTTGGTTTGGTTTTTTTTTGCTCTTCCCCACCCCAGAGAAGGCAGCAGGGGTCCCCCCGTGCCCGGCCCTACACGAAGTCCCCGCGGAAGGGACGGGATGTGGCCCCCTGTGCCTGCCAGCGGCCCCGCAGCGTGCTCAGGGCTTTGCCCTCCAGGCTCTCCAGCTCGGGGAACCCCAGCTGGTTCAGCACCTCGTAGACCCCAGCCACTGCTGCCACCTGAAAACAGAGGGAGAAAAGAGATTGAATTCCCCTTCCACCCCAGGGATGCTTTTGCCACCTCCGGGGTGAAGATCCACAGTATCCCCCCCCATCCCACTACACCGCCTTCAGCACCCCCAGCCTGTCCCCAGCCCCAGTTTATCCATTTTCTAAGCCTCTTCCTTGCTGCTGGGGTCAGCCATCACAGGGTTTGTTGGCTTTGGCACCCTCCTGCCAAAAAGCTACAATGGCTCCTTGTTTGTGCTAAAAACGCGGGGATTATGCAGCGGGAAGGGGCGCCCCGGGGGTCAAAGGCTCCTTGTATCCACAGGTTGGGTGTTTTTCCCTCCCCTCCAGCAGACTGGGGAGGTGGGAAGGGGAGGGATGTAAACACCACGAGTGGGAGATGTGGCATTGAAAGGGGCAGCGAATTCTGGGGCCACACTCCAAAAATGCAGCACCAAAAGGAAGATGCTGCATTAAAAGATGCTCCAGCAAACTCAGGGACAGATGTAAATCGAGGCACTGGAAACACAGCCCCAAAAATGCTGCTTTAAAAGGTGCAGCCCAAAAAAGTGCTGCTTTAAAAGGTGCAGCACAAAAGGCACAACTTTAACAGGTGCAGCCCCAAATGTTGCAGCACTAAAGGCTGCAGTCTCGAAAGGGGCTGCTTTAAAATGTGCAGCCCAAAAAGGGCAGCACTGAAGGCTGCAGCCCCAAAAGTGCTGCTTTAAAGGTGCAGCCCCAAAAGATATAGTACTAAAGTCTGCAGACCCAAAAGGTGCTGTTTTAAAAGGTGCAGCACTAAAGAGTGCAGCCTCAAAAGGTTCTGGTTTAACAGGTCCAGCCCCAAAAGGTGCAGCACTAAAGGGTGCAGCCCCAAAAATGCTGCTTTAAAAGGTGCAGGCCCAAAAGATATAGTACTAAAGGCTGCAGCCCCAAAAGACACTGCTTTAAAAGGTGCAGCCCCAAAAGATGATGCCTTAACAGGTGCAGCCCCAAAAAAGTGCTGCTTTAAAGGTGCAGCCCCAAAAGATTCAGCACTAAAGGGTGCAGCCCCAAAAGGTGCAGCCCCAAAAAGCGCCGCATTCCAAACTGGAATTGCCGCTGCGTTCAGCCCCACTCCTCCCGCATCCAGCCAAGGGCAAACATCCCAAATCTCCAAAAAAAATCCGGTGCAGCCCCAGCGGCGGCCGCCGGGCAATGCAAACAGCGGCATAACCGGGATGCCAGGGCGGGGCGGGCACCCGCGGCCCCCATCCCGCTCCAGCTCCGCCCTTTTATCTCCCGCCCGGCGGATCAAAGATGCCAATGGGAATTAGTAGCGCCGGCGGAGGCAGGGGAAGGGATGAGGGTTTTTCCCACAATAGCGAATTAGGGAGGAGGGGGGAGGAAAACTAGGGAAGGGATGAGGGTTTTCCCCACAATAGCGAATTAGGGAGGAGGAGGGGAGAAAAACTCTCTGCATTGTAATAGAAGTAAAAGGTGAAAATGACAAAATAAATAAGAAAACCAAGTGAAATTATAGGGTGGGTCAATAGAAGTAATGCAATAAAATAACTAAAATTAGGATTGAAAATAATAAGGTACAGACTTGCAATAATAAAATTTAAATTATAAAAACTATATTATTATTATTATTATTATTATTATTATTATTATTATTATTATTATTATTATTATTGTTATTATTATTATTGACATATCCCCAGCTTCTCCTTCTCCTCCCCGACTATTCTTTCACACAGAAGAACCCCCCCAGGCACCAGCACACACACCCCTGTGCCCCACACATCACTTGCAACACCTCCAAAATCCTTTTTCCAGGGAAATTTACAGCCCCCTCCCCCAAATTCCCATTCAAATCAGTGTATCCCAAATAAATCCAGCGCCTACATGCCCCCTGAGTAGGAAATATGGGTGATTTAGGGTCTCTTACCCAGCCTTCCCCCATTCCATAAGGATCATTTAGGGTCTCTCACTGGCCCCCCATTTTTTAAGCATTATTTAGGGTGTCTCTCTGGCCCCCTGTTCCATTTTTCCAGCTGGTTCCTGATCCCCTTGGATATCCAATGCCACATCCTATCCTCCTAGACCTCCCATCCCCTGTGCCACCTCTCCTGGCCAGGCAGGTTTGGATGGTGACCCCCAACCCCAGATGCTGCAATCTCAGCAAAACCCCTGGGAAACTCAAACCAGGGGAAAAGAGCAGGTTTGGGGGTGGGAGAACTCCCCATCCATCTCCAGTGGCTTTCCATGAGAGCCACTAACCCAGGGAGCAAAGGCAGCATGGATGATGCCCCAACAAGCCCAGAAATCAGATATGAGTTAAGACAGGTGCCTGCTTCCCAGGAAATCCCTGTATTCCCATGTAAACACGAGGCTGAGGCAGGGAAAGCCTCACCTCACGCATCCAGAGGCTGAAGGGCCTCTGCCAGGAGTCCTTCTTCTCCAGGTGCAGGTAGGAGTTGAAGAGGATGAGGAAGATGTAGCGCTCCAGGTACTGCAGGCTCCTCAGCTGCAGCGTCTGCCTCTCCTGCTCATCCTTGCCCGACTTTGCCTGCAGGGAACACCAGCCTGGCTGAGGCACCCGTGCTGGGAGAGCACCCCAGGGGAGCTCCTGCATCCCAGCCTCAGCCACAGCCTGGGAGAAGCCATGGGAAGGGCATGAGAAGAGGGAGGAAGACTTTGGGGACGAAAATGAGTGCGTCCGTCCATCCCACTCCTGCCAGGCTCTCATTTCCTTCTGGTTTCCAGCAGGTAACAACATTCCCAGAGCTCAAAAATAGCTAAATGTGGGGGGCAGGGGCAGAAATAGACAGCCAAGTGCAAACTGCACCCCAAACCATGAGTTCCTGGTCTGTAAAGCACTTCCCCCAGGAAAAAACACCTCCCTGGAAGGTGTTCCCACCTGGATTCAGCCTCTGTTTCCAGAGGAAGAGAAGCTCATCTCCCACCACTATTTTATATATATAAATTATAAATATCTCTTATATGTTTTATATATATATATATTTTATATGTTTTATACACACTATAATGCTCATGCATTCATTATTTATATGTGTTGTTTTATTAGATATTGTATGTAATTACACAGATATTAGATATAGCCTGTAATTTTTATTAGCATTATTATTGCCATTACTTTTAAGCCCTGCACACTGCCCTTTCTAGGAATTAATAAGTACTACTAATAAGAATAAGTACTAATTAATAATTAGCAAGTACTAATCAGAGCTCTGATCCCACAGACCATCCCAAAAAGCAGCAATTCCTCCAGTTCTCCCCTTGGGAAAAGGTGTCTCCTCCATCAGTGTGTGCCAGTATTTGTAGAGAGCAAATCCTATTATCCTGTTATTTATCCTGGTACTGTATTACCCTATTTATTTTTCATTCTATTATCCTATTATTTACCATGTTTGGTATTATCCTTTATATTTCTTATCCTATTATTTATTGTGTTATTCTATTATTTCTTTTACTTCTGTTACTTATCATTTTATTCTATTATCCTACCTAATTTTCTTCTATTAATCAATGTTCTTCTATTACCCTGTTACTACTCATTTAATTCTATCATCCTATTTATTTTTCTTCTATTATCTTATTATTTACCTCTTATATATTCTATCACTTATCTTTAATCCATTATTTATATTTTCCTACATTTTCCTAATTTTTCCTCTCAACTAGGGGTGGGAAGAGGTTGGAACAAACCAAACTAAGCCCCCAAAACATCTTTTCCTTCCCTTTTGTTTGCCCTAAACCCTGAAAAGCATCTCCCAGTAGGCTCCAAAAATCCCAACAATTCCCAGCATTCTCTTCTCCAACCTGCTCATCACCAAGGAAAAAATAAAAAATTAATTAAAATGAAAGCATTTGCTCAGGGCCAAGCCAAATCAAATGGGATGGATGGAGCAGGAAAGAAGGAAATAAAAGCTCTGGTGACAAGAGGCTCTTCCTTGAGCAGAGGGAGTGGATTAATCCCTTCCCACCAGGATGGCAGTCTGGAAATGGGATCCAGCCCAGGATCATCCCTGTGCTAGTCCTGACAGCCAGGAAAGTGAAAATCCCCACATGGCCACATCCCCATAATAAAGAAGGGAAGGCCAAAATTAAATTAAAGTACTAATCCCAAATAAAAATAAATTAATAAAAATTTAAGTGACTGTAAATTAATTAATAATTAATAATTGCTACGTCTGCAAGGAGATAAATCTCCAGAGGTTTTCTCTCCCAGCTCCCAAAAAAATTCAGAGGATCTCAGGAACCAGGAGGCTACAGATGTTCCTGGGTGAGTGAACATTTTGATTTTTCTTCCCTCCATCAACCATTGAGCAGCTGTTAATTGAAAACACAGATCAATGGCAGAGCTGAAGTCGGGAATTTCCCGTGGGATGTGGCACAAATCAGGAATAACACCAGGCCCTGGGCTCTGGTACAGCTGCACAGGTTTAAAACATCCCAAATCTGATGGAAATAATCCATTTTTTTGCTTTTTCATCAGCTCCACTGAGGCTCCCAAGTAAAGCAGGGCTGTGGACCTGCTTTGGACCAGTCCAGTCCCAGGTGTGGGTCCTCTTCCCAAAACTGAATCTCCTTCCCAAACTCTGAGGAGCTTTTGGGGCTGGAATTGGAGTGGGACAGACCAGCCCTGCCCTCTGCTGGCCTCATGGGATGGAAATGAAGGGATGCTGGAGGAGAGGGATGCTGGATGGGATGTGGGATGCAGGACAGCGAGGGATGGTTTAGTAATACTGAACAAATTTGGGACACAGTGACATGCTCTATATTGTGCACCAGCCAAACTCCATTTAGCTGTTTTTCTCCATATTTTGCTGCCTAGTTGTTTTTCTGCATATTTCGCTGTTCCTTCACACACTGAACTGTTTTTCTTATATTCTTATATATTTCTTATTTCCTTATATATGTATATTTCTTGGTTTAAATCAATGTTTATAACAAGTGCACAAGATGAGCTGTTTTTAAGTGTTTTTCTGCAACTTGTTAAAAACCTTCAAGGCCACCAAAACATAAACTGTGTTAAATCAAAAGGGAAAAAAAAAAAAGCTAAAAAGCAAAATACCCAAATTTAAAAACCCAAAAATAAAAGTAAGCAATGAAGTTTTAAACAACCAATCATTGCATGTAAAAAGTAGACAGTAATCTTAAAATGTATAATTAAAACTAAAAAGTAAACAATAAATCAGCTTCTGCATAATCATATTTGTTTGCTGTCCAAAAGTTCTGTTTCTCCTGCAGGATAGATAGGATCTGAGGCAGCCCAGGGTGACTGTGACAAGAACCCTGGCACCTCTCTGGTGACACACCCAAGAGATTCAGCCCAAGAAACAATCTCAGAGCCCAGCTGTCTCCTCTGGAACTGCCCAGTGCAATGGCACCCCCCAAACCCATGGGTGGGACCACCCAGATCCTCCAGATTTAAAGGAAAAATGAAAAATTTTAGTGGGAAAAATCCACATACTTAATGGGAAATCAATATTTTTGCAGCAGAAATAGGAATTTCGGGGCTCTTCAGATTTAGAAGAAAAATCCAAAATTTTGAAGTGAAAATCCATATTTTTCATGGGAAACCAGTGGTTTTTTACATGGAAAATGGGAATTTTGGGGCTAAATAGAAATTTTTGGCCGAGCTGAAAAGTGTTTGGGGAGGAAAGAGTTATTTCAGAGAGAACCTGATAATTTTAGGGGAAATAGACAATTTTGGAAGAAAAAAGGGACATTTTAGGGGAAGATATGAGAATTTTGGGGAGAAATCCAACCTTTTGGGGGTGAGACTTTGCTGTTTTGGGGGCAAATCAACAATTTGGGGAGGCTCAAATCAGAGCCTGGACTACCCAGGATGCCCAAAATTGGCCCTGGTGCCCCCAAGCCCCCCAAAAAGAGAACTGTGACCCCCCCAGAGCAGGGTGATGGAAGAGGGGCTCACCTGGCGGAAGGTGCAGATGATGATTTCCCGCAGGTGGTAGTGCATGGGGGTCATGGTCTCACTGACCGTGTCCAGGGCCATGTCCACCTCCTTCTTCATCTGGTGGCCATCAGGGAGGAGCTGCACCACCTTCATCACCACCTGCAGCACGGGCAGGAGCAGCAGGGCATCACCTGCCTCATCCCACTGCCCAGGAGGGGATCCAGCCCCTCCAAACGTGGGATCTCTCCAGGAGCCACCCTGAAACCCCAGCACTCACCTCGAACTCCCCCTTGGTGTACTTGGCATCAGGCACACTCACAATTTCCTCCTCGCTCATCTCAGGAATGCCCTGGGATGGCCAGAGGGGACTGGGTCATTCTGGGCTGCACAAAAAACGTGCCCAGCCCGCCAGGACCCCCAGCATCCCTCACCCTGCCTCTGCCAGGCACAGAACATGAAAATTTCATCCCTGTCCACATGTCTGGATAGACAGAGAACTGTTCCAGGCACTGGCTCAGGTTGCCCAGAGCAGCTGTGGCTGCCCCTGGATCCCTGGAAGTGTCCAAGGCCAGGCTGGACAGGACTTGGAGCAACCTGGGACAGTGGAAGATGTCCCTGCCCATGGCAGGGTGTGGAACTGGATGAGCTTTAAGGTTCCTTCCAACTCAATCCATTCCATGATCTACCCTGCCCTTAACCCTTCATCCTGGGGTGGGAGCCCTCAGGAAGAGGGTAAAGGCTCACCAGGGATTCACCCAGACTTCTGGAGCTCACTGGGAGTTAGGCACAAGCAAGTAACAACACCCAGATGTCCACCCTGGTTCTGCCCACACTCCTTTCAACACTCTGGCTGTGACACAGCCACCATGGGCTCTCCAGAGCTGCCCCAGAGGTGGCTGCAGCCCCCTGGACTCACATTGAAGTGCCAGAGGGTGAGGACAGCGATGACCATGGCTGTGGTGGTCCTGCCCCGGCCGCTGCAGCAGTTGAAGACGAAGGCTGCCTGTGAGTCCTCGGCCAGGGCGCTCTTCATGGCCTCCAGCAGCCGGTCAAAGTCCTGCCAGGATGAAGCCAGTGGGTTTTTAGGGATGCAGGACACCCTCACCGTGGGGTTTCCTTCGTCCTACAGCCTCCAGGTTGAAATCCCTGTTTCCTTGCTGCCAGATCCATCCTTGCCCACCTGAAGGCACACAGCCTCTGCATGCAGCATGTCCTGGGGATCCCCCCCTGCCCTGGCAAGCACCCCACCAGCACTGAGCATCCAAGTGACATTCTTGCACAGCCTCAGGGCTGGAGCCAGCAGCACCATCCCCTCCCTGGGGTACCTGCTCCTTGGGAGCACAGAAGTCAGGGATGGGGATGCGGCGGTAGGTGAGTCCCTGGCAGGAATTCTTCTGCTGGCTGAAGATCTCCTGCGTGGTCAGGCAGCTCTTGAACATCTTCATCTGCTTCTCTGCCTCCAGGTACACCTCCAGCCACTTCTGGCACTTCAGCAGGTCCCCCTTCAGGGCAGCCTCCAGTTTCTGCAGAGGATGGAGAAACTCTCACACCCACCCCTCCTAATTTTAACAGGGTTTAATCAATGTTTTTAGATTCAGAACACCCCAAACCCCACACCAGGTTCTGGTCACCATTTCTGCCCAGGTCCCACTGTGCTTTGATGGGAGCCTCAGGAGCATCATTTCCCACCAACTCCTCCGTGCAGCCATGCTGCTGCTGGCAGCCAAGCTCCTCCACTGCCTGCCTCCCCTGGAAATCCATCTGGGAACATCCACTCTCCTTTCCCCAGATGCCTTTTACCCTTGCTCTCTAGGCATGCTATAAATTCTTCCAGAGTAGATCTCTGCTTTGCTCTCTTGCTCCCAAAGGAAAACATAACCAGTAGCTCCAGAGGGTGAGGAACTATCAAAGCCTGTGGAAATCACCCATGAGGGTTCCTGGGAGCCTCCACAGCATCCAGCACCTCCCAGAGCTCACCTCCAGCTGCTGGGGCGAGGCAGCAGGCACGGGGATCAGCTCCTCCAGGAGCCCAGGCTCCCGCAACGTATAGATCTGCTCGTTCCCTTCCAGGACCGCTTCCTCCCGCAGGTTGATCCAGACAATGCGGGAATGTTTCCTCTTGGCATCCGTCAGGTACCTCAGGACGCTGCCCAGGGTCTGAGGAGAGGGTGGGCAAGGGTGATGGGGGGCTGGGAGCCCGATGTGGGGTCCCTGCCCAGCGTGGGATGGTGTCCCTCACCTTGGAGCTGGGCTGTGCCGTGCCGTAGACGGGCATTTTGGGCACCCTTCGGAAGTTGGCCACGCTCATCTCCTTGGCAGTGCTCAGCACGTCCGGGCAGAAGCGCTCATCCGCCACCTGGAACAGAGCAGTGCCCAGGCTAGGGATGTCCCTTCCCACCCTCAGCACTCCACAAGCCATGGATCCTGCTCAGGACAAGCCGCCAGACTTTTCCAACAGCAGTATCCAGGGCTCAAAGCCCCACAGCTGCATTTCCAAGGTGGGACACGCTCTTCTTGCAGCTCAAGGAACCAACCGCCCCAGCCTCCTTCACCCCACCCAGAAACCACAGAGGTCCTGCCCAGCATGGATGGGCAGACATCCAGGTGGATGCTTGTCCTAGGTTACAATGTAATGATGCGCCCAAAATTATGCATTCTACCACCATCTGCCAAAATCAGATGGGGCAGTGATCCTTATTTCTGTGAGAGATATACTCTGCTAATGGGCCATCTGTTAAAAACCAGATGGGGCAGTGTTCTTTATCTTTTCTACAACCCATCCTCCCTCCAGGAAGATATCATCTGTTAATGGGCCATTGAGACCCACAGCATGACTGATAAAATTACATCATCCCACTGTGAGATGCTCCACCCAGGGGGAGGAGCCACACATTTCCTACCTAGATACAAACTAAGATTTGGGACACCAAGGCAGTCCTTACCCGCTGGTTTCCAGAGGACAAAAGCTACCAGACCTTTCTCCAGGATCCCTACTGCAACAAGACCACTTCATCTGGACTGCTACCACCACCCTAACTAGTGGGGTGTCAGGTTGTATTCTGACTCTGTCAGTGTTTTTTCTTCTGTACTACTGCATGTATTTTATTTTTCTCTTTTTTTTTTCTATTAAATTATATTTCTGACTTGGAGTCTCTCACTGATTTTGCTTTCAAACCATTACAATGCTCCAGACACATCCAGGTATCTCTAGCCACATATGAATCCTCACCTGGGTTGCAAGGGAATTTAAACCCATCTAGTCCCACCCTTACTGAGGCTGCCAGCAGGATCTGGACCCAAGACCTCACAAAATGGGGAAACCCTCAGCTTCTCCCACCCCTCGCCACCTCTGTGAAGGTGCCCCTCCCAGCTCTGCACGCTGACTCACCAGCACCCTTGTGCCCTTGGCGACGAGCTCGGCACTGACGGTGAGCTCAGCGCAGTTCATGCCCGCCTGCAGCCGGTACAGCTCCGGGTGCCGGCACATCCACCTGCTGAAGCTGAGGGCAAAGCCCAGGGGGTACTGCCGGCGGGGGGACGCACCATCAGCCTGGGCTCTGCTCCCCCCAACAAAACCTGCTTGGAAAACTCCAAGGGGGAAGCCCCTGCCCACCTGCTGCATGACAGAGCCCAAAAGAAAGAGCTCAGGGATTGGGTTGTTCTGGTGGTTTTTACCTGCTCGTGAAGGTAGTAGTTGAAAGCAATCAAGTAGAAATAGCGTTCGAGGCTCTGCAGAGTCCTCTGGAGGAAATACTCTTTGGTGCTGCTCCCCTGGAAGCAAAGAACAAGGAATCTGTGATGCTCAGTGTGCAGCCCCCAGCAGACCTGGAGGCTGGGAAAAAAGACACTTTGGATTAATTTTTTTTTTTTTTTAATGAAGCATTTCCAGTTTCCCATATTAAATGGTGCTCAAAGGCATCAATTCACATTTCAGCTCAAAACAACAGCTTCCACTCAGTACACACTGGGAACAGTTCCAGCCAGTCCATGCTGTCACACGGACACACTATCCACCTGGGAGATTCAAACCCAAGGGGATGGGTCTGGAAAATGCAAGGTCCTGCCCCCATTCCAGCCATCTCTACGGCCTTTGGATGAAATGCTCAGGCAGTGGTATCCCTGGGGAGAGAGGGCTGCTGTGCCAGCCACACACCCTGCAATATCCTTCAATTCCAAGTGTTTCTCCTTCCCATGTCCAGAAGCATCCTGGTGCCTATGTTTCCACCAAGCTCTCCTCCTCCTCCTCTTTTATCATCACCTCCACAATCCAGGCATATTTTCCATCACAGCTATCCCCTCTCAGGGAGGAAACTCACACCCTCAGGATTTTCCATATTTCAGAAACCTCGGGGCAGGGGGTTTGTACCTCTGAGCATCCCATCCAACAAATTAACCTGGCACCAGGTAAGGAACACCCAGCATGGCACAAACATGCCCAGAGAGCCTGTTGGAACCCACTTGCCAGGCTAGGATGGAAAACCCTGTAAGACAACAGGACTGTGTTTGGGGTCAGCTCAGCGAGTGGGGTTTGCTCATCCCTGACATTACACGGCTGACTCATGAATATTTACTTGTTCTCCACAAGAGAAATCCGGCCTGCAGTCATTTATCAAGAGGAAAGGCAGTGGGATTTGCTCTGGAAACTCAAAACAAAGCCTGCGGGGATGGAGCCCTGCCAGGTTTGCCAGCAGCACCGACAGCAGAGCGGTGCTTCTTCCCGAGCACTTGGATTCCTGCAATAAAATCCATCCCAGCGCTCTCACCCATGGCAAAACTCCTAACATCCCCCTTAAAGAGGCTACGGGTGGAAAGGAGAATGATCTGCTCGTGTTCCAGCCATGGAAAGCCAGGTATTGTGGGATTCTAGCAGCTCAGCATCCCACACCAGGATTCACCTGCACATCCATCACTTGAAAATCTCCATTTCTGCCCCCCAAACCCAGGCAGAAACCCACAGACATCATTCCTCCATGCCCAGAAAAGCCCCTCCTCCCCCCAGAACCACCCAGCTCACCCACTCCACTCTAGCACAAAGAAGTCCAGGCTGGTTTTCCAATGACTGACTCCCCTCCTCACCCTCCATGTGCCCCCAGCACATTTTCCTGGCCCCTTGCCACTGTTTAAACCTGCTCTTGCTCCACAAAGACTTCAAATAAACACTCCTTGAGGCTTATTTACGGCAGTCCCCCAGCCGTTTGTTTTCCAGGAGTCCAGGATGACACAGAGCAGCTTTCCCCAGTGGGAAAAGTCAGGGAAAGGCTTCAAGGCAATCAGGGAAAATCCCCTGTCCCATGCCCAACCTTCCCCTGCTATGCAAGAGGATCTGCCAGCACATGAGCAGCATCAAATCTACCCAAAAAGGGGAGCATGAAATTTGGGATTTGCCACTAAACATCAAAAAAGTGACAGTAAATGCCTTCTTTTACCATTGCTTAATCATTTTCATGGGTTTTTTGGATTTTTTTGCCACGGGGCACCTGGTTTGAGATTGCCCTTCACAACCAGCTCAGGCACTTCCACTCCATGTTCAACATTTAAGTGGGAAAATTAATCTCCAAAGAAACTGGGATCAGGCAGCACTTCCACCTGAGCATCCAACCTCCTTCTATCACCTGGTGAGGAGCCCCCCTGGCTGAACAGGGAAGACCACAGCCTTCCAGCATGGAAAGCCACCCTGATGTCTCTTCAGAACAACAGGAAAAAACATAAATCAACAACTAGAAAAGCGTGACCTTGGGTGACTATACATGCAATGATCCCTCCCAGCTCCCAAGGACTTTTACCATCCAGGCTGATATCGATTTTCCAATTTTAGAGCTGATGAAATCAGGGCACAGGATATTATTTGCCCCTGAGGTCATCTAGCAGAAGCAGTAGCAAAGCCCAAACCAGCCTGCTTTTCCCTCCAACCCCAGCCTGCTCCATTTTATGGCTTTTAAAACAACTGGGGGAGAAAAAAAGAAACACTCCACAACCTTCTAGGTTTCATGTTGCTGGGAAATGTCCAGCTCACAGGAAGCTTTGGGTTTCCAGAATTTACATTCTTCTATTGCGGCGCAAAAACAGCTCAATAAATTTCCCGGTGCCGACGGCTTTTGTCCGAGCAATCCTCTGATTACCTGGATCTGGTAGTCCTCCCCAATCCCTTCCAGCTTCTTCTTGTACTCGTAGATGGCTTCCTTCATGTCGTGCATCTCCGAGCAGGAGGCGATGGCACCATCCACCTCGGGAGGAGCAAGCGGGAAATTGCTCCGTAAGTCTTGGATTTGGGGGGAGAAATTCTGTCCCTCCCTCCCAGCCACCCTGCTGGAGGGTTCACCAGCACCCCGTTACCTCCTCCACTATCTGCTGCCCTTTGGGGACCATCTCCATGAAGGTCTGGATGACTCTGAGCCTGTCCCTAGGAGAGGTCTTAGGCAAGTGGGGGAAGCTGCAGTGGGAGAAGGAGGAAATCAAACCAGCCCTACAGGGAATGGGCATCCCCCCAGCCCTGCCCTGGGGGCTGCTCTGCTTACTCAGGCTTCAGGGCAGCTCCTCGGTGGTGGTGGAGGAGCAGGGTGCCCATGGCCATGCCCAGGTTGGTCCTGCCCACGCCAGTCTGGCAGCCGAAGAGCAGCGCGGGCGGGGGTCTGCCGGGGTCCCGCAGCAGCAGGCTGGGGCTCTCCTAGGAGGGATGGATGGATGGATGGATGGATGGATGGATGGATGGATGGATGGATGGATGGATGGATGGATGGATGGATGGATGGATGGATGGAGACCCCAGCGGCTTCCAGGAGAGCCAGGCCTGCCCCATCAGTGGCTGGGATGGAGGTGGCAGCCATTCCCAGGCACGGAGGGGTGGGTGGCATCTCCCTTTTGCTCAGGAGATGGAGTGCAGGGAGCAGGACAGGAATGAATGGCCCACCCACTGCATTCCCCTACCCAGTGCCCTCTCCACCCACCAGCCTGCCCACCCCACTGGAGACATTCCCACCACTCATCCCCAACCCACTGAGATTTCATCTTCCAGAACCCTTTGCACCAAAGGAAGATCATTCCCACCAAAGCCACTTAGGGAAGTGCCTGGAGGTGGCCAGGGATGGTAATTTTTAGCCAGGGGTAGGGATGAACTGCTTCTCCAACAGGTTCCTACAGCAAGGGGAGCGGCATCTGCAGGCACAGGCATCCTCTAACAGGCAGAGTTCAGGAAAACCAGAAGATGCTCTCCAACACAGCACAGCAGCAAATCCCACCCCGAGCAGGGCCCATGGATCAGGTGCTTTGCCTCAGCTCACCCTGAGGAAGCGGATGAAAGCATCAAACTGCTCCTCCAAAGGGGCTCCCTCAGCGGGCAGGGGCAGCCGGTGGTACCTGCCAGGATGGGAACAGCCCTCCTTAGGATGGGACCACAGAGGGGCCTCACCCCACAGCACAAGCAGGAGGAGGAGGAGGGGAGGACCTGTAGGAGGGCTGGAGGAAGACAGGCCTGCGGTAGACCTCGTCGGTGACCTGGATGTCCTCGTCCCCCTGCACCCGCACGGCGTGGGGCTCGTCCCGCAGCCGCTCAATGTCGTTGTACACGTAGTAGATGCCCTCGCTCAGCTGCGCGAAGTCACGGATCTGTGGGAGGCGGGAAAAATCCCGTCACAGCCCCTCTGCTCGCTGCTCACCTAGAGGGATGTGCTCCCTTTCCCATCCCAGCCCACCTCCTTGCGGATGGCCAGCTCCAGGCTCTCGGCCCTCACGCCCCGCTGCAGGCACTGCAAGTTCTCATGGAGGTTCTCCTTGCCCCGCGGGGTGTACGACACAAAATCCCCCTCCAGCCGCAGGAACACCACGGGCTCCTCACGGACACAGAAGAAGACACATTCCTGGAAATAGCTAGATGTCTAAAAAGCTCTCCTGGCTTTTTTCCCCACCCCAATTCCCCAGCCTCCCACCAACCTTGTGGCCTTCTCTCTGCAGCTTCTGCAGCACGAGCTTGAAGCCGTTGAGGCTGGGCTGCCCCATCCCGAACACGGCATAGCCTCCCTTGGCCTGACGGAAATTGGGAGCGCCGCAGCTGCCAGTAGTGTTCAAAACATCTAATTTTCCATATACATCCCTGACCATGAAGTATTTCCCCTGCAAAACACCAGAAGAGAGAAGGTGGGGCATCAGTGGATTTGAGCAAGGTGGGATTTCAACACAGCTGAGTGTAAAAGTGGATTTTTCTGGGTGATCTTCAAAAACTCCTGAGGTCCCCATAGCCCAGGGTGAAATGAAATTGGTGGCAGAGATGCTCACCTGCACCAGGTAGTGCTCCAGCGTGGCCTCAGAAATGCGTCCCACCGTGTAGTTGGCCTTCAGCAGGTCATCATGGATCTGGAACTCCTCCCTGCAGTTGTACCTGCAAGAGCCACACACAGGTTGGGTAAAGGAAAAAAATAATGGCACAGGCTAAGATTGAAACAAATCCCAACATTAAGAGAAGAGGGGGAGAAACCCAGAATTTTAGAGGCTGCCGAGGACTTACGTGATGACCACGGGCGCCACTTTGTTGGTGATGATGGACTTGGCCTTGCTGTTGTGGAGCCCCAGGGTCTGGAAGGAGTGGATGCTGAGGGAGTGCTGGTCCTCCATGCTACCGTCTCTTGGTGCCCGGCTCTCCAGCGGGGATGCCGAGACCGCCTGCTGTGCCGCGCTGGCCGTGGTACCCATCATCCGCGGGCAGCTGCGCCGGGATGGGCAGGCAGCAGCAGGGAGGAAAGGGGAAAAAAACAAACAAAATGAATAAAAAAGGGAAGAGGAATTTGTTTTTCCTGATTTAGTATGGGGAAAATCCCAGGCAGGCACAGGGCAACCCCCTGCTGACAGCCGGCCAGGGAAGGAATGCTAAGCCAGCCCTTTCCCTCCCCGCTCCCACAAAAGGCTTTCTTCCTGCCTGCCATGCAGCCTGCTCCATGGGGAGGTGAAAGTAAGGCTGAGGAGGGAGCAGTGGGGGAAATAAAGGGAGAAATGCTGGATCCAGTCCCTAAAAATCTGCTGAGTCAGCACGTGGCACAGCACAGCCTGAGCCTCGTCCTCTGCTTTCCCAGCACCCACAAACCACTCCAGAGTCCCCCCCCACAGGGAAAACTCCTGAACAGAGAGCACATGCTGCTGGATATTTGCTAATTCTGGGTGTAGGAGCACGCCTGGAGCAGGTCTGATTGTGCCAGTCTGGAAGCTGCCTTTGGAGCAGTGGGGGGAGCACCCAGGGCAGGCAGGGACCCCGAAAGCAGCCCCTGGGAGCTCATCCCTGAACGAGGATGGAATCCAAAGGGGCAGGCCTGGCGGCGGCCAGGAGCATCCCGCCACACTCCAGCGGGCTGGGACAATGAGCCGACTGTCTGCGCCAGCCAGGGCCGGATCCTGGCTTCCCAACAGAGAGAGACATGGCAAAAGGGAAGCCTGGAAAAGACAAAAAACCCCTCTGCCCACTCCTAAAGAGATGGTCCCCAGTAAAAACTCCTTTGTGGTGCATGGGAATAACCCTGGCAGCATACAGTACCTGCTCCCAATAGGGCTGGGAATAGCGGGAATGGCTTTAACCCAGCCCTACAAATCCTGCTGCAGCTGCTCCCGCTGCCTGCAAGGCAGCACAGGATCCATCCCCTGCTGCAAGCCCAGCGAATGTGATGCCCCCCAGCAGCTGCAGATGCCTCGAGTGGGGGGAAAAGCCTGCGGAAAATGTGCTATTTCTAGCCGACTGTGCCCAGGCACACATTTTCCCCTCCTCCCCATCTTCTTCCTTCCCTGCTCCACAAAAAACTTGTTGCTCTACTGCGAATTTTCTGCACCATTAGGCAGCCTGGTTTCTTTTACACACAAGAGCAGGGGGGGGTGGGGGGGGGGAAACAAAACCAGCTGTTTCAGGCCAGTGCAGCTTCTCCAAGTCCTCTTGAGTGTTTCTTTCACGTAAACACTGAGAGGGCAAAAATAAAGGAAGAAAAAATATATAGGGAGGTTTAGAGTGTTTCAGAGCAAGCACTCGTGGCTTTGGAGAGCTCAGGCAGCAAGCAGGAATGGGGCACACGGCCAGGACGCTTTTTTCCCCTAATTTTGCTCAGAATGGGTGCACCTTTTCAATAGTGGGCTGGATTGATCCCTCTGGGTTTGCTCCAGCCATCCTCACGTTGGAGGATGGAGATTCCACCCCCCAGTTTTGAGGCAGGCAGCTTCTGTATTTCCTTTGTCTTTTCTCCCCTCCCCACAGACACCCACCTTCACCCTAAAACCCCCAGGGATATTTTCTTTTCCCGACAAACCACGCCAAGAAATAACAGGCATGAAAGACGCCGGGCAGATTTGGAAATTGTCTTTCAAACCACAAAATGAATGGAGAGAGGAAATCACATCTCAGCTTCTTCCCCCACTCCCTGCTTAGGCTGGGCAGGCAAAACCAAGCAAGAAAAGTACCGAAATTACCCAGAGTGGGTTCTCAGGGAAGCCATGGGAACTGCTCTAAAAAGCCACAGGAAGAGGGAAGTGCTCTGTTATCCATGTGGGAGCAGCTATTTACTGGTATTGCTGCATCTGATGGGAGCAGGAGGATTTACACCCCCCCAAGTGCACACTCTGCAAGCTGGGACACAAACTGGGACGGTTAGGGAAGCAAAACCCTACCACAGGAAAAAGATGAAATTATCTTGGCTGAAAACTTTCCCAAATATTACTGGTGGCTGCAATGGGAAGAGATGCCATAAAGTTACCATCACAGGCCAGCTGAGAGAAGCAGGAGTCCATGGCCCAGCCTGGCCAGGACCAGCCCACCAAAGGGCTCTGGACTAGCCCAAATATCATTCTTTTCCCCATCACTGGCCACAGTTTAGCAAGCACAATGAGAAGTTCCTGCACTGGAACAGGATGCCCAGAGAAGCTGTTGATGCCTTGGCCCTCAAAGTGCTCAAAGCTGGATGGAGCTTGGAGCAGCCTGGCCTAGTGGAAGGTGTCCCTGCTCATGGCAGATGGTTAGAATGAGATGACCTGTAAGGTCCTTCCCACCCCAAACCACTCTGGGATTCTACAATTCCAGGTTAGGAAGCTGGGAAGCAAACCACACAGATTTTACGATTGGCCATCAGCTGGGGTGGCTTGGTTTTGAGCATCCCTTCCCTTTCACCACACAGTATTTGGGGGTTTCCTTCCTGAGAGAGAGGATGCAGAGACAACATCCCCCTGCACAGCATCCCATCTGCACCTTGTCCTTCTTTTTTGGGGACAAGTCCCAGAAATATTCCCCCAGCCAGCCGCTCATCCCTTCACAGACCCCAAAGCCAAGCCTGAGATCAGCTGTGGCCAAGGTTCCTGAACAAAGAGCCCATTTTCTCCCCAGCTGCCAAAGAAACCGACACCCTGCACAAGGGCATCCCACCAAACAAACCAGCAATGTTCCTCTCCAGGTGTTTCACTGAAATTCAAAGCACTGCTGATTAATTATTTTTGCTGCTTAATGAAAAAGCTGTGCCTCCACGTGGGCAAGGCAGAAGTGCTTCTCTTCCCCTCCAGACTCTATCTCAACATATCCAGCTCTGCCAAGCCTGGACAGGGAATGCCAGAGGAACATCCCAAGAATTCCACTTGAGCATCCCCACAGAAGTGACGATGCTGTGGATGAAGGTGTATGCTCAGCCCTCCACCTTCCCACCTCTCCTCTCCCCCTCCACCAGGCACAGGGGTTATTCCCACACCCAGGGACCTGGAGAGGACTCAAAGCTGCAGCAAACAATGGACTAAATATAGTGGGAGGCGGCCGGGCTGCAGCTGCAGGATGCATCTGCCCCGGCCACCGCGCCGAGGAGGAAGCGTGCACTTGCCTGGCTGCCTCATTGTCAGCAGGAAATAAATCAAATAAATCTCCTTCCGCGCATCCTCGAGATATTTTACAGCTTTTAAAGCTCTTCTAAATGAAATGCAAAGCCCTTTGGGGAGAAGAGGCAGCGGTGGCAGCATCCTCCTAATGCATCCATCCTTCCTCAGTGTGGGGCAGCCCCTGTGGCTTTTCAGCATGGAGTTGGCATGGATGCATCCCTGAGGGAGCCTGGGGTATTCCTAGAGCAGTGCTGAGGCAAGCAGGGAGGCAGGAAACATGGCAGGTCAGCAGGAAGCTCCAGGGCAGCCAGAGGGGCATCACCAGAGCCTGGAGGAAACACTGGAGCTGAGCCTCCTGCCCCAGCGTGCTCTTTAACCCTCTTTTCCAAAAAAACAGTGAAAATTAAATTAAACAATACACAAACATCTTCTCTGGGGCAGCCTGCCTGTGCTGGGAGACATCCCAGAGCAAAGGCTGCACGGGAACAGGGCTCGCCTTGTTCCAGGTGATGCCGGAAGGAAGCGGCCCAGCTTCTTAAAAAACACACAATAAAACAAAAAATAAAGGTGAGAAATAACACATTAAGCTGCAGATTATTTGGAATGTGTTGTCCACCACCGAGCTGCAAGCAAAATGCCTCAAATCCACCTAAAAGCACTTTGCCACAGGCAGGAAAATGCCCTGGAAAGGCAACATTGCAGCAGCCAGCTCTGCTTTTACAAGCCTTGACTGATTTATTAATATCTTCAAAGGAGCAAAAGCGACTGCCCTACATCCTCACAGGCTCCTCAGAGAGATGGTGGTGATGGCCAAAAACATAACTAAATAAGCAGCATTTCCTAGAAAGTCTGGAGGTATTTCCCAATAAGGCTGGGATTGGTGCTGCCAATCCCCCCACCAGCACCTGTCGAGCACCACAGGGAAGCATCAGTGGGATGCCTGCCCTCAAATCCAAGCAGGAGCATCCAGAATAACGAGGATCAGGCATTTCACACCCCCTCCCCAACATGCTCCTGCCTTTTGGCACAAAAGTGAGTGCCACATCCCCATCCTCCATATGACCAACTTGCTTTTAGTTACTTTTAGTTTAAAACTCCTCACCCTGAAGCCAGGGAAAGCTGCTTGAGGCAGGGAGTGGAGGACAAAAGAAGCCACCCCAAAAATGGGGGTGAGGAGGGTGCTAGTATCCATTGGGAATGGTATCCAGGCTGCAGTCCTTCTTCACAAACCTGGCTTGCATTAATAATCAATGTTGTTAACCTGCCTTGCAAAGCACAGCCTGGGAGGAATTACATTCCTGGATATGTTGGATGGGGCTTGGAGCAACCTGGGCGGGTGGGAGGTGCCCTTGCCCACGGCAGGGAATGGAATGAGATGACTTTTAAGGCTCTTTCCAAACCACTCAGTGTTCCCAGGGTTTTGCAAGGAGGCCACCTGTGACTCCTGCCTCACACCCCCCAAATTCCAAGGCCCGCTGGCAGCTTCCCTGACACATCCCACCCATCCTTGAGGTGCTGCTTTTTGGGCAGGCAGGAGATGCTCGGGCTGCCTGCTGCTGAGGTGAGCAGCATCAATGAGCAGCAGAGGAAAGAGGAACAAAGCCCTGATTCGGAAAGGCTGCCTGTTGAGCCGTCACCTCGCTGCCCACGGTTTCAAGGTCTGTGAGTGTGCTCGCCTCAAGGGTTTCCTTCCAGCAGCACAAAGAAAAAAAAAAAAAAAAAGCAAAATAAAAAGCCATAAAACATGAAGATAAAGGCTGCGGGCATCTCCAAAGAGACCAGCGACCTGTGGGCAAAGCTTTTGTCCCACGCCAAGCAGCTCCCCAGGCTGCCAGGAAGCGCCACAGCCCCACACCCAAAGCAGATGTGCCAAGCTGCTCCCCGCCGGAGGTTCTGCGGCGTGACCCCGCTCCGGATGCCAGGGGGGAGCAGGGTGTCCCCAGGGGTGGGGAACTCGGGCTGGCCCCCCCAGCACAACTCGGGGATGGCCACGCGGAGCCGGCCGGGGCGTTTTGGGAAGGCGAGGGCTGTGATTTTGTGCTATTCATAGCTAACCACGGCTCCCCTCCCAACGCGGGGAAGGCTGCCGGAGCAAAGGGACGGCTCCTTTTACACGGGGCCGCTTTTCCACGCCGGGAAGCGCTGCAGACCACACCTTTGCCAGGACAAGCAGCACCTTATGCACGCCAGCACCGCGCTTTGGGATGCAGAAGGACTCGGAGCTCTCAGATCACCTCTCCCCCGCCCCGCTCTCTTCACAATTAAAGCAAAAATCAAGCAAATCCCCGGGGAGTTTTGCTCACAACAGAGACCTGCCGTTATTTTTAGGCTCCGTGCAAAGACATAAATCACTTCCTGCCTTCCAGGAAGGAAATGTCCCACCACCGCTGCCTGTCTGCCTCCTCCTCAGGCAATGCCTGCCTGCTCCCAGCCCAGCCACCCCAAAATCTGTTGTTTTCCCCCATCCAGGGGGGAAAAACAACCGGAGCAGAGCTCGGGATGTGAGGGGTGCCACGGCCAGGGCAGACGAGGGGGTGTTCTCTCCCCCAGCACCAAGAGGATGCACCGGGGAAAGGGCAGGGAAGCAGGTCCGGAAAAGTCCGGCAGCCATCGGAAACGCAGCCTGGATGAGGTTTCTGGAAATTTTCAGCCCCGAGGAGCCGGGCAGGAGCTCAGCCTTGCTCCCAGACATCCTCTCCGGCAGCGAGGGTGCCTGGGTGGCACACTGGGGGTTCTGCGCATCCCGGGCTTCCCGCTCCTCTCGTGCTCCCAAAGCGGGAGGCTGCCCAGCCAAGCCCCAGACCTCGGCTACATCAGCTCCTCTTCCTCCTCCATCTTCATCCCCCAGCCGTCCCGCACCTCCCCTCTTCCAGAGCTTGCTCCCCGGGCAGTTTTTGGGGGTGCAAGGGGGGCACAGCCAAAGAAGCAAATCCCAAAACTCACTCTGGAAAACTCGAGCCGCAGCAGGCACAGCCGGGAGCCGGGCTCCCAGCCCTGCGGGGCTGGCTTCCAGGCCAAAGGAGGGACAGAAAAGCCCCTTTTAAATAAGAAACGCAACTGCAAAGGCAGGAAAGGTGGGAGGATGCCATCCGCGGGGCGCATGCTGGGCCTCAAAACTAGCGATCCATCTATTTTCCAGAGCTTTGAAGCCCAGCGCTGGCTCCGGATAAACCCTCCTGGCCACGGCCGGGGCACCTCATGGCCACGCTGAGGGATCTGTGCTCCAGGGGCAAAAGAAACCTTCCCCCCACTGTCCCGCCTGCCCTGGCTTGGGGGGGACACATCCCCGCCCAAGAAGCTCCCCGGGTGCCCGGAGGGATTGGGATGCAAAGGGCCGGGAAACGAGCTCCCACCACCCCCGGGGAGGAGATGAGAGGGGTCCCGAGGGATGCGCGGCCCCGGGATGGCGGGAGGATGCCCGGGACCGGGGATAGGGCGCGGAGCGGGGCAGAATGCCCGGTCCCTGCGGCTGGAGGGGGGAAAACACGCAGCCCCAGGGTTCGGGGGGAGAATGCCCGGCCCGGAGAGGGAGGATGCCCGGTCTCGGCGGGGATACGGTACCTGGGGCGCTCCGGGCTCAGCTCCCGCGCCGGGCCGGTCGCGCCGTCGGGCGCCCCATGGGGGCGGCGGGAGCGGTGGCGGGAGCGCAGCCCCGCGGCCGCGCCGACCGCCGGCGCCTCGGCGGGGGAGGGACCGGGGCGGGCACCGGGATGGGGCCGAGGGGCGTCCGGGACCGCCCCCGGCTCTGGGACACGCCCCCTGCACCGCCCCCGGCACCGCCGGGACACCCCCGAGACCCCCGCCCTCAGCATCCTCCAAAAACAGCCTCTATCCCCTTAGAGACCCTCCTCCCGCAGCATCCCCCGCCCTCAGCATCCCCCCAAAACAGCCTCTGTCCTCTTAGGGACCCCCGGCAAGCAGCACCCCCTGCCCGCAGCATCCCCCAAACACAGCCACTGTCCCCCTGACACGCAGCCCCCATCCTCTCAGGGACCCCCAGCAGCCAGCACCCCCCACCAGGCTGATCCTTCCATCACCTCCTGGTGACCAGAGAGAGGCTGGGACAGAGAGAGGGCTGTGAGATGCCGCCACCCCAGCCAGGTTTGCAGTTTTGGGGGTATTGAGGCACTGCCGGCACCTCTCAAAGCCAAAAAAGTGTTTTTGCTTCCCAGCAATGGGAGACAGGGATGTGTCTGATGGAAGCTCTATATCCCGTCTAACCTCTGCCCATTCCACCTTGTCCTTGCACTCCATGCCCTAGTCGAAAATCCTTCTCCAGCTCTCTTGGAGCCCCTTTGGGCACTGAAAGGGACTCTGAGATCTCGCTGGAGCCTTCTCCACATGGACACCAGCCTGTCTACATAGGAAACATCAGGGCAGCTCCAGCCCCCCAGGCCTCAGAGCCATCCTTCCTTGCTCAGACCACTCAGACACCTGGGAAATAAGGCTGTTACCCACCCAGCTGCTTCCCAGCACCCTACAGGCACCGTGGTGGGCTCTTGCCATGGCTCCACCAGTACCAGCAAGTCCAGCACCCACCTCTGCTCATCTCCTGCCCGGAGTCCACCACGGCACAGAGTGAATCCATCAGGCTTCCCTCATTGCCTCATGGCAAAGATGCTACTTCAGCTAATCTGCAAAACCCCAATCCTCTCAGCTCCCACCTGCCTTCCCACATTCCATTTGGGTTAAAGCAGTGGCTCTCAGAGACCCCCAGGTAGGACCCCAACCCCACCTCCCCCCGAGCCACCCCAGCATTACAGCCTTGCCCACACCCATCACCATCCAGAGCTGCCCTGCTGCTCCAAACCAGTGTTCATAGAACACCATCAGGGCCAAGGGAAAGGAGAAAAACGGCATTAACACGTTCACTGGCACTGGGAAGGAGGGCCAGGAATGTAAACGCAGCTCAGAGCTAGTCCGAAAATGGTAACAGCTGGAAAGAAGGGCTGGAAAGTCTGTTCATCGGGATCCGAGATCCTAGCCAGGCTCCCAGCATCCAGCTCAGCCAAAAAACCCTGCCCTCAGCGGCTCTGCCCCATTTACAGTCCCAGATTGAAAGTTTGTAACTTTTAAAATTGATTTTAATGCTCCATTTTAATATCCCAAATCAGTATCTAGAAGCTCCTTAGGGAAGAGCGCACCAAAACCCAGGGATATACAGAGTACAGGGGCTTTAGTAGCTGGGATTAACACACAAAAAACACCCCAAAATTTGGGAGGGAACCAGTTGTCATGGCATTGCACGGGCAAAACCAGACCCAGGGAAAAGGAGCTCCCAAATGCCCCGTCAGCAATTTTCCTCATGGTGTTCCTCTCCGTGCGTGCGCACGCTCCGGATTTCCCTGACACTGCAGAATTAAACTGCTGCAATGTGAGCAGGATCCACGGGAGGTCATGGCAGGACCACTCCGAGTGCAGCCAAGCCAGGGTGCTCCAAGAGGCTCCCCCAAGCCCTCAGAAACACCCTCCCAGCTTCACCCCTGGCATCTGAACGCCTTGGGAATGTGATGTGCCGCTGTGGTATTTCACACACACAGCTGAGGTGTCCTCAAGGGATGCGTCCCCAAGGGATTCTGGTGGCTTGCTGAGGCACCCACAAAAATTTGGGGGCACCCTCTGTAGCCAGAGGGAGGGGACAGACATCCCCTTGCTGCCCAGCCCTCAGCACCCCAGTGGGGGAAAAGGCTCTTGCAGCTCAGACCCCTCCCCAATTTCAGTGAGTGGTATAAAAGAGACTGACCTGGTTTAAAAAAAAATTAAAATATATCACAATGTAATATATTAACATATATTAATAGTGTCCTATCACTGAAGGATTCCAGGCCAAGGTTGGTGGATAGCTTCCACTAGACCAGGTTGCTCCAAGTCCCATCCAGCCTCGCCTTGAGGACTTCCAGGGATGAGGCAGCCACTAGAGACAGGACAAATGATCAGTCTGTCATGATCAGACCTACGGGAAAATCAGTGTCTGACATTTTGCAATTTAACCCTCAGCTGCTGGTTCAGGGTTTGACCCTTTCCTGCTCTCTGGGCACAATTCCTATGAGGGGAGTCTGCTCCAAAGGGAAGGGAAAATCCTCCCCACCCTCCAAATCACAGTCCAAACCACCTCGATTTAGAAGAACCAAAATCTTTATTGATCTCACTGTAACAGCAACCACTGGCGAGAGCTTTTCTCCTCCCAAACACCTGCTTGAAGAGACGGTAAAAAACAACAGAAATCCCAAATGGATCCCCTGACTAGCAGAGGAATGCCCTGGTGAGGCCAGGCACTCCCTCCCTGCTCAGCCCCAAGCCCACTTACAAGAGAACCGGAAGAAAATTGCTGGGATGGGGAACAGACACAAGAAGGCTGGGAAAGGGGGCATTTTGAGGGGAAAAAAAAATTAACAACAAAAGAAAAAAAAGGTTTCCCTCCGGCTCCTGTCCATTAACTCACATTGTCCTTGGATATGGTGTGATTATTTTTGGCTAGCAGAGCAGGTTTCCCAAAACGAGCAGCTGTGCTGAGGGCGCCAGGTCCCCGCACCCACGGTGGCCGTCCCCGCTCTGCCAAGGATGTCCTCGCCCCCTGCCCCTGCCCCTCCCTCGATCCGAGGGCCTAACCGACCTCCTAGGATCTTAGCTTCAAGGAAAATATATTTATCTATATATAATATATATATTTGTGTGTGTCTTATCACCACCCACCCAAATACATATTGTTACTCGCACTCACTCACTCGTGTGCCTACGGCTGCCGCGTTCACCTCACCTCCCACGCCAGGGAAAGGATGGAAAAGACAACCCCACCCCCTGGGGTTGTGCTTTTGCTTCTTCCTCCCCCCACCCCCAAAAACGAGGGGGCAGATCCCCCCTCCTCGTGAGAAAAGCAGCTGGAAGATGGGAGCTCGCCACCAGCGCCGCCCCGTGCCAAACACACACCTAAGAGAAATAAATTACGGGATGGAAAGTGCACAAAGCCTGCAGGATGTCCCCCTCCCCAGTGGGTGGAGCAGGCACTCAGGTGGGGGGGCTGGTAAAATGGCACTTGAGAAGGTTGTGGAGCTGGTGATGTCTCCCAACAGGCAGTAAAAAAATCCCAGCTGGGAGGGCTGGTGGGATTGGGGGGCCGCAGCCTGACACCGCTGCAGCCTTGCCCTGCGCTGCTCGTCAGGGCAAGAGTCACATGGAGAGAGGGGGAAAAATAAATCCCATCTCCAGGGGAGGTTCAAGATGGCCACGCCATGCCAGGATGCAAGGGGGGAGGTTAACGTGGAAATGCTTTATCCACGACAGCGTGATCCAGCTGGGAGAAATCCCATCCTGGAAAGTGAGCAGAGGATGGCATCGATGGCAGCACCCCATCCCTGCGGTGTCTGGCGAGCCCCCCACAGCCCCCAGGGACACCCAGTGATTCCTGAGACAACCAATGGTGCCAGAGGGATCTTCCCCCTGTAGGATTCACATTTTAGAGGGCTGGAGGGGTAGAAAAAAAAAAAAACGAGCGCTACAAAGCATTCTCCCAGAGGCGCTCAGCCCCAGCCCAGAAAAAGTCACTGGGGGTAAAGTACCCCTTTTTAGTACCAAAAATAAAAGCAAGGGGATTTTATAATATATGGCTACATTGCTGTGAGTCCTGGCTGGTGGGTGGGGGACACAGCCCCTGGCTGGAGGGCCAAGATGGAAGAAATCCGGGTTGGAAAGATGTGGACACGCTGGGTGATTCCACCAGGGACTACATCGGACCCCTGGAGCACCGAAGGAAACAGGCTCCCACTGTTGTCCTTTGCTGAATGCCAACACATCCCAGGGAAAACTTGAAAAATATCCTCCCCAGGGTGCAAGCAGGTGCATGATTTTAGCAGTGATGTCCAAATTTTCCAGGAGAAGGGGGCAAATGGGACGACACAGCTCCAGAACATGAAGCTGCTGGCAATGGGAGGTTTGGGTAACAAGAGGGGAATTTTGAGGGGGGCACGAGGCAGCAGAGGAGGCAAAGGGATGTTTTAAAAAGAAGCCTGGTGGAGATCAGGCTGCTGGCAGGTGGAAGAGGAGGAACAGGGCCAGATCCAGAAGGGATGCTCCGTCTGGCACATGCTGGGACCAGTCACCGGCAAAGGGGGAGAAGACAGAGCTGCACGTCCCCCAAAAAAGAGGGGGAGGAGGAGGGCGGGGAGGGGACGCTGGTGGGGACCTCTGCCACCTCCGCCTCGCTGGGATGGATCCTGCTGAGCCGAATGGGGGGTGCACAGGGCTGGGGAGTCGCTGCCTCTCCGTGGTTCCTGCTCAGATATCCATCTCGAACTGAGCATCGTCCCCTGGCAGGAGGCAAGGAGAGCAGCGTTAGGGGCGCCATCCTCCACCCCAAACCCCTGCTGTCCCGCCGCGGGAGTGCCTTACCCATGGATGGCTTGTTCTCCTGGTGGTTCAAGCTGTTGGCGTCCGCTTTGGGCTCCTCGCCGGGCTCGCCGGGGCTGGTGACGCCGGGAATATTGGGGAGGTGACAAGGCGGGGTCTTGGCCATGGGGGAGTTACGGCGGTCCAGCAGGAACTTGCGGTCGTAGATGATCCGGGTGCCTGGGGGGGGAAGAACGGGAGGAGAGTGGGGGAATCCGGTTCGGCAGCGCTTGTTTGCCCAAGGAGTTTCCCAGCGGGACGGGCCAAGGTTCTCCGCCAAAGATCGGCGGGGAGGGCCGGGGGGTGCGCGCCGCCGCTCTGCCCGCTCTTATCTGGCCACGACAGGCGATAATTCGGCGCTGGCCAAACACCCCGGCGGCAGCTGCGTCCCGCTGTCTCGGCAAACTCGTGGCAGGGGCGGGAACGCGTCCCGGGGATGCCGATGGAAGCGGCACCCCCAAACACCACGTGTCCCTCTCCCCCGCACGGGGACCAGGCGTGTCACGACCCCCGGAGCGGGGCAGGACCGAAAACACCGAGCCCCTACCGGGAGCTTCCTGCCCGCCCGTCCCGGGATCCAGCTGCCGTCCCGCTCCCGGAAAAATAACAAACCCATCTCCACGCGTGTGCGCCGAGGAGAACGGGCGGCAGGCGCTGCATACCGACCACACAGAGAGGGGATACAGAGGGATACAGAGGGATCGGTCCGCCCGCGACACGCGGCGCTCGGGCTGGCCCGGGCGCGCTCCCGGGAGGCCCCGGCGGGCGCGGCGCTTTTACCTCCCGGCGTGGTGGAGAAGAGCGTCCCGCCGGGGGTGGTGCAGTAGTCGGCGGGGAGCTGCGCGGCGTCGCTGAGGGTGACGGTGCGGGTGGGGATGGCCCGGCTCTGGCTGGGCTGGCGACCGCCTGCGGACGACATGGCCCCCGCTCGGCGCCGTGCTTTGTCCCCGCCGAGCGGCGCGGGGGGAGCGGCCCCGCCCCGCCCCGGGTCCCGGCCCCGCCCCGCCCCCGGTTCTGGCCACGCCCCCTGTTCCGGTCACGCCCCTGGCCGCGCCCCCGCGCCGCCGCCGCCAGGGGGCAGGCACGCCGCCGAGCCCGTGCCCTCGCGTCTCCCACGTGGTCTAGCGGTGAGGATTCCTGGTTTTCACCCAGGCGGCCCGGGTTCGACTCCCGGCGTGGGAAGTTTCAATTTTTCGCTTTTTTTTTTTTTTGGGAACGAATAAAGTCGCGGGAAAAAGGAATGCAGCCACATACGCCAAACCAGTGTCATGAAAATTAAGCCACAAACACCAGAGGTTTATGTCCAAAAAGGAGGCAGAGGAGTCCTTTTGCTTTATTTGAATAAAGGGAGAGGCCGTGGGGCATTCTTCTGGGGTGTCTCAAATTTTTGGAGGATGCAGCCTCCTTTTTATCCTATTTTCCCGGCCACATTTCCCTCTCTCTTTCCCCATTGGCTGAGGTACTTGAGAGGTACAGACTTCCCAGAACACCTTATACCTGAGACTCCCCTCTAATGTCTGACCCTCCCCTTTAATTTTTAATTCTTATGGAATTCATGGTTTTCCCCCATTGCTTCTTTCATCTTTCAATATCCAATTTCATTTATTAGCAAACCTACACTTTGTTTGTAAAGGCAAACATCTTTTCCATTCATCAGTCAGTGGAATCCTTCCCATTGTTTCTTTTCTCTCTCAGTGCTAGTCTTTTTCACCAGCAAACCCACAGCTTGCTTGTAAAGACAAATCCATTATTCCTCTCACCAGGAAAGGAGTTGTTTCCCCTTATCCCAGAGCAGGGAATAGCATTCATCTCCATATGCCAAGCAAGGAAAGGAGCATGGATCCCTATATCCCAAATAAGGAAATGGGTTGCATCCCCTTATGCCAAACCAGGAAAGGGCATGCACACCCATATCCCACTCAAGGAAAAGAGACCCATGCCCATATCCCAAACCAGGGTGAATAGGATTCATGTCCATATTCCAAACCAGGAAAATGACATATCCAATACCAGGAAGGGGGATGCATCCAAATATCTCAGGCCAGCCAGGGGGATGCATCTCCATTTCCCGTGCCAAGAAAGGGGATACATCCCCATATCCCAAGCCAGGGAAAAGGATGCAGCTGCATACCCCAAAAGCAGCATCCTGGAAAGCTGGGACTCTCACCCCTGAGGGACGCGCCAGCCCCAGCACAGCCTCCCTCCCTCCCCTGGGAACACTGATCCTGCCGGTTATTTTTAGCATCCCTCCCTCTCCCAGAGGCCGGAGTGGCTGGTTTCTGCCTCCAGCCCTGGATCCCCCGGTCCGGAGCGCATTCCCGGCGGGCCCGGCCGCCCGCCTGCACAAGAGGATGGGCGAGGCGGTGGCCCGGGTGGCCAGGAAGGTGAACGACACGGTGGAGAACAAAGCGGATTCCCTGGGTAAGCCCGGCGCTCCGGCCCGGCTCCCGCCCGCGGCCCGGACTGGGATCGGGTATCCGGGAGCAGGGCTCTATTTCTCACTGCCACAGGCTAAAAAAAGCTGTCGAGGTTCCCTCCCCGCGGCTCTGGAGAAAAGAAATGCTCCTCCAAAGGGCCCTCAGCCCCGCAGAGAGTAATCCCACGGGATGTGTCCCCCTCTTGCGAGCAGCGGCAGGAGCGGGTTTTTCCCCACGTTGCCTTGTCAGATGCGTTTCCCTGCTATTTCCCCATTCCCAGCTAACACCCAAGAGTGGGGTGCAGCTCGTCAAAGGAGAGAGATGAAAGCCACTCGTTTTTATTCCCAGCCCTGGGGTATAAATCAGTGTATGGAGCATCGCTCAGGCTCTCCACATCCTCCTGAGAGAAACGTGGGAGGATGGAACTTGCTCCATCAGCCCCCGCAGGGCCTTTGGGGAGGGGGCAGGAAGCAGAGCCCGTCCTGGGCTGGGATGCAGAGTTTCCACCCCTGATGTCTCCTGGGAGGGGAAACACAAACCACTCGGGACAAAACAAAAAGGCCACGAGGTGAGAAGCACAACCGAATGTTTTTCCCCTCCCTACCGCTTGCCGTGAGAAATCCAGCCCAGGGAAATTCCTGCTCCATCCCCACCAGAGCTGGAAAAAGCATCCCCAGGGAATTAGGGGCACAGGGGAGAGGGATGACTGGAGTTTTTAGAGCCCTGCCTGGGTCTCTCTGGGCGCAGATCTGGCCAACTGCAAACTGATGACCTTCCCCGTTGGAATCTACAAAGCCATGAAGAGCGTCTCCGAGGGGATCCACCGCATCTCCCTGGCCAACAACGAGCTCAAGTCCATCACCAGTCGGTTTGTCACCACCTTCAGCCAGCTCACAGGTAAGGGACTGCCACTTCCAATCCTCTGGGGCACTCCAGGAGCCCCCAGGTCGCTGCAGAAGGGGCAAAGCACCCAAGAGTCTTCTCTGAGCTCACACCATATTGCAAACATTAGTTCAGACCCCAAAAAAATCCATTTTGCCTCATGTCTTCTGCCCCTGAAGGACAAGGGGACTGGTTCTGTTCTCATCCACCCTTCCAAACTGGTGCCAGGGTCACTCACCACCCTCCAGCTCCTTCCAAGGATGGGGCTGAGGATGGAGGAGGACAGGAAAGGCAGCTTGGGGATAACAACGGGGCATGGCAGAGACGGGGCAATCCAGGAAGTGCCGACTAATTAGTGAGACAGTTAATCACTGCAGGAGATGGGAGCCATCATCAGCACCACGGGGACACCTCCCTGCAGGGCCCGAGACAGCAGCCAGAGGCTAATCCCCTAAAAAATGGCCATGCAAGCATCCAGAGCATCCAGTGCCACGGTATTGAACACTGAGGACAGCACTGGGGATGCTCTAAAATCAATTTTGTTCCTGCAATGTACCACACAAATGCCACCGTGGTGGGTGCCTGGGGAGGCTTCCCTTGCTCTGGAGCTGAGACAACACCCCTGGGCTGGGGAAAGGAAACACGCAGAGCAAAGGAAATCAATTTCCATTTTCTCGACAGCACAACAAGCCCTGAAGGGGGAAAAAATGCCCTTGTTTCCCAGCAAGGGATTTGCTCCACCAGTGAGCCGATCACTCCTGCCGTGAACTGTGCTGGGTCTCAGCAGGAACAGACTGAGACAGCCTGGGGACAGGCTGAATGAGGCAGGACCTATAAATACCAGGTATTAGCAGGGGCAGGGCAGCTTGTGTGGCTATTTATAGTGCAGAAAGCCCTGTGTCACTGGAGAAGGGCGCTGGGACAGCAGGATTTGGGTTCTGTCGCCAGGACTGCTGCTCCTGGCCGCACGGGAGCTCATTTCTGGGGTGGGGAAGCATCACAGATGGGTAAACTGTGAAAAACAGATTTTTTTTTCGCATCCAAAGACTTTTCTTCCACCATTCTCTTTATTCCTCAGAAGGAATTCAGGCACATGAATATAGAGAGCTAGCCTTAAGCCATGACAAATGTCCGTTGGGGCGATAATTGCACTGACCTCAGGAGGAAATATTCCTTATTTTTCACAGACCCTGCTTGCAAAAGTCTGCCCAATTTCATTAGCAAAGCCTGAGGAAACCAACAAAAACATCTCTCCTAAATGTGGTATTCCCAGCAGGCAAATCTTCAATGGCAATAGCCAAAGAAAAGCCTAATTTTTGGAGTTGGAATCCCACTGACGGACCCGGCAGCCCACGGGGGACAGAGGCTGCATTGGTTACTTTCCCATCTTTTTCCCTGCATCCCACCACCTCCCTTCTCTCTTCCCAGAGCTCAACCTGGCAGGCAATTACCTGCACCGCCTGCCCGAGGAAATCACCTCCCTGCTGCACCTCCGGGCCATCGACCTCTCCCGGAACAGGTTCCGGCGCTTCCCGGAGCCCCTGGCCACTGTCCCCGCCCTGGAGACCATCGACCTGGAAGAGAACGAGATCGCAGGTGAGATCTGGGAAAAAAGGTGATTTAAACGATCAGAGCCTGCTCAGACATTTGTCTTTCCTGGTGTTTTCTCCCTGGGAAAAGCTGCTGCAGGCTGTCCTGGTTTGAAGGACAGGTGTCTGCCAATAAAGGCAGAAGCTTCTCTTTGAAATGGAGAATGTAAACCCCCTTCCCTCCAAATTATTATTATATATTTGAATTTAAGGGACTCTCAGGCAAAGATAGGGGAATTAGGAATAACAGTTCTTTACTAGGAAAATTAGAATAGAAATACAGTATTACAAAGAACAATCCCCAAACACTGACAGAGTCAGAATCCAACCTGACACCCCGTCAGTCAGTCAGGGTGTTGGCAGCAGTCCCATTCAATGGTGGCTGCATCCTCCTGCAGTGGCAGATGTGGTTCATCTGAAGCAGTGCTCCTGTAGAAGGTGCAGTTTTCCTCTGAAGGTCCTGGGATGATGTGGAAAGGTCCAGTTTTCTTCTGGAATCCAGTGGAAAGATGGATAACTTGCTGTTCAAAATCTCAGTTTTTATCTGGGTAGGAAAGGCTTGGCTCCTCCCCCTGGCTGGAGCATCTCCCAGTGGGATGATGTAATTTTATCAGTCATGCAGTGGGACTGAATGGGCCAGCAGCAGATGATATCTTCCTGGAGGGAGGATAAAGATGACTGCCCCAGCTGGTTTTAAAGATGGCCCATGAGCAGATAATATGTGCCACGGAGATAAGGAATCACTGCCCCACCCACTTCAACAGATGGTGACAGAATACACATTTCTGGCCACATCAACCCAAGACACAGGCATAGTAACCAAGCCCCTTTCAACCTGCAATGCTGGGATGCAGCTCTTAAAGGCAGCTCCAGCTGGGGTGACCCAAAATCCCCATATTTTGTTAAATATCCTGAGCTGATTGCAGAACCCAGCCCCAGGAGTGCTGGGCTGGTTTGTTTGCTGCCAGGCTAAGCAAGGGCACGAGCCCACCTGAACATTCCCCAGAGCAAACAGGAGCTGTTTAACTCTACAGAATCCCCTAAATATTAAATTATAGGAATGGTAAGAGATGCTCATCCCTCAGCCCTGCAGCAGCAGGAAAATCTTTCATGTGCAAAAGCTGAAGGCTTTGGAGTCTCCAAAAGCTGGGCAAAAGGGGCAGCTGTTGTACACAGATAAAAGGGGATTTATTTAGGATGCAGCTTTCAAAGGGCCCAGGCTGGAGCATCCCACAGGGATCATGGACCCTCAGGGAGGTCGATATGGGAGTCCACTCAATTTTGCTGTTTTATCTGGGATTGCTCCAGCTGCTGCTGGGAAATCTGCTGCCTGCAAACACGAGGTTTATTAACAGCCTCACATCAGCTGCTCCCTGGCTGTGCCTGTAGAAACACTGGAATTAAAAACTGCTTCCACAGGAGCCAGAGGAAGGCACAGCTTTTCCTCATCCTCTTTTTCTCTCCCACCTCCCAGAGAGACCTGTCTCGCTTTTAGTTCCCCCCATCACTTTTTGAGTTTAATTGGCTGATTTCAATCCGACCTGGTCTCTCCAAACAGCATTTTCCCCACTTGTTTTGGGCAAGCAGGGTGCTGGAAGAAGGGAATGCAGATTTTGGATGCTAAAATGCAGGGAGGAAAGGCTGCATCCAGCTGGATTGATCCTGGGTTGGGAGGAGAACAGGGCTGCCAGGCTTTGTCACCTCCCATCAGGTTTCCCTCAGCTGGGAGGTGTCCTTCAGATGTGGAGAAAATAAAAGCAGAGTAAAATTTAACAATTTCAATTCAAAATGTTGTAGGGATATGTCTGAGTAGTGCACACGATGCTGTGTGGCTGCAGAAATAGGTGATGTGAGCATATTTTACACATTTTCTGCAAAGGGAAGAGGTAGAAATGGAAGAGCCAGGGGGTTTCAGCCCATTTTTCCCAAGGGAAAAAAGCCTCGGCAATCACATTGCTCCTAACAGCCCTTCCCAAATAGTTTCCAGGCTCTCCTGCATGGGAGCTTGTGTTTATAAGGTTGCAGATCCCCTGGTTTGTGGTGCTGTGCCAGTGCCTGTCCTCCTCTGCCATCCCAGGGATGCTGCAGAGGGCTGCAAACCCGATTGGAAAGCTCCTGCTGGAGGAGCTCAGTGACCCACTAAGACATATTGAGCTGGAGGAGGTAGGTGATGTTTTCCAAAGGGAAGCAGGAGTGAAAGGAGATTAATTAATGCCTGCCTGGAGCCTGTGGGCTCTGTGAAAGGAGACATGTAGTGCCACAAGCCACCCTTTTCATCTAAACAAGCTCTTAACCCTGGACTGTAATTATGTATGTATTACTGTCAGTGCTTTTAACTCTTTCCCTGATAATTAGAGTTATAGCAAATCAGCTTTTTAAGCTCCCAAATCCATGGGGATGTTTTGGTGCCTGGAGCTTCAGTTTCCCTTTCTCTTATTCCTTGATTAATGGTTTAATAGGGATGATGTTGAGACTCTGCCAAGGCTGGGGAGGTCACTGCTGGGGGCAGCTGTGTTAAATTTTGTCCTCCTGAGAAGGGACAAAGGAGGATGGTTTCAAACTCAGCGTAGGGTTAGATGGGATTTTGGGAAGAAATTCTTCCCTGTGAGGATGATGAGATGCTGACACAGAGACTGTGGGTTCCTGGAAGTGTCCAAGGCCAGGCTGGATGGAGCTTACAGCCACCTGGGACAGTGGAAGGTGTCCCTGCCTCCACCCAGGGGGTGGCCCTGGGTGAGCTTTAAGGTCCCTTCCAACCCAGATCATTCCAGGATGGTGTCACATTCTGCTTTAATCATGTCAAAGCCTTTTCCCTCTCTGATTTTTGCTAAACTGGTGAAGCCAGCAGTGAATAATTCAGGCTGCACTGTGTGCCCTGCCTGTCCCTTCATGCCAGGGGTGAGTCACTGCTCCTTACCTGGAATTAAGGTGCTGAGCTGTTCCCAGCCTGGGAAGGTCTTGGTCCCCAAAATACTTCACTAAACTCCCTAATTTTAAGCAAAATGGGTGAAAGCACTTTAAACTTTATCATGCTGTGTAAGAGGATGATTAAACCTCTTATTCTCCACTGCATTAGACAACGATTAAATAGGATGATCTATGAAAAAAAAAATATTACTTTTGTGCTTCAGGGGAATAAAAAGCAAGGAAAATTATATGGAGGAATGGCAGTGAACAAATCCACCATGAAGAAGCGATATTAAAAAAATTCATGTGAAACTCTGCCTGACGAGATATGCTCTCCTAGGGAATTTGTATATGGAAAATAACACAGTTTTTTGGAGCAGAAAGAGGGAAAAAACAAAGGTATCAAAGCATTTGAGTCTTTTTCCAACATAAAACAAGTTTCATGGTTTAAAAATCACATAATCATCTACCAGATATAATTACAACACCGCAATTCTGCTCCAGGAGCTGGGATATAAAAGGCTCTTGTCATTTTGGTGGCCAAATTAAAAAGAAATTGATTTAGGTAGATCAGACAGGTGGTCTTTGCAAGCCCAAAAATATTGAGAATTGTAGCAAAATCGATCACCTTGTAATGAGCTTAATGGTTAGGTTTTCATATCAGTCTCATTCCTCTGCTCTCAGTGGATTCACATTGGGACCCTCCAGCTGAGCTGCACCTTTTTTTTTAAGCAGAGTTTGTAAACGCAATGTTTTCTAAAGGACAACACCCAAATTCGTGGAAATTGCAAAATAGAAGGGTGCCTGTTGGTGGCTGAGAGCCATTCTGCAGCCTGTCCAACAAGGGCAAAGAGCATGTGCCCTCCTGTTAGCTTGGAGAGAACTCCTGGGCATTGCAACAGCAGGGATAAAGTCAGGGAATAAGGCTTTGCACCTTAATTTAGTGTCCCAGCATGGGTGATATTAGTCCTGGGAGAACTGGAGGGCAGTGCCCAATTGGATATCTTGGTGTTTGCACCTTGCTGACACATCCTGTAGAATCACAGGATCATTTATGTTGGAAAAGACCTCTGAGCCCATCGAGTCCAATCGACACCTGTTTGCCTGAGTGGATAAATTAATATTTCACTGTGTTTCTGTTTGGATCAAACCCTGCAGACAGGCAGGAGCAGGTCCATCAAGAGGAGCTTTCATCCCTTCTGCCCATCCAGGATGGATCCTCACCTCCTGTGCTCTCTTTCCAGAGGTTCCCACAGATAAACTGGCCTCCATGGCGCTGCTGCGGAGCCTCAACCTGCGGGCAAACCCCGTCGGCCCCGAGGTGCGGCTGCTGGTCCGGCCCCTCGTCCCCTTCGAGCTGCTGCTGTCTCCAGAGGAGCCCCTCCCTAAAGCCTGATAGGATCCCGAGGGGTGACTGCCCGGCAGGGTGGTTTGGCTTTGGTCAGTCCCTGCCACGCCCCAGTTTCCGTCCCAAAGCCGAGCCAGTGCCTCGTTTTTCCTAAATTAAAAGCCAAGCAGCAGGGCTCCCCCGTGGAGGGATGGCTCTGCCAAGTCCCGAGCCAGGCAATCTCCTGCTTATGTGTTTTTGGGGATGCAGAGGGGCTGCAACACGTGTGGTGGGAGGTTTGGGTAAAGCTGGGGGGGATCTGGGTGTTCACCCTACCACCTGAGCAGTGATGGGGATGGCGGGGGAGATCCCTGCGGCTGTAAGGGCTCTCCCTGGAATTGCTGACGTGGTGGTGTGCCAAGTGCCTGATTAAAAGCTCTCCTGTTACCTCGGGGGGTTTGTATCTGATTAAATTCAAAGTACCAGTCTTGTCCTGAAAGAAGCCCCTTCGCACAGCTGCTCACTGCAGCCTCCATCTGGATTCTCCCAGACCCAAGCAGCATTTCTCCGGAAAAATCCTTGTTTTCCAAGGGATTTTTTTCTTCCCTTCTGTTTTTCCATCGTGGAAACCAAAGTGACTCATTGCCAGTGGGTCCCCACACGCTGCTCACCCTTTGGGTGTCCCCAGAAGTGTGTGCCCTCCTCTCGGGTCCTCAAGTTGTGCTGATTGCCTTCCCAGGTAGAAATGTTCTGGAGAGAGTGGATTCTCGGTGCCAAGCACACCCATGTCCTTTAGCAGCTGGCTGCCTGCTAAAAAAAAAACAACTCCTGGGAGAAACCCCAGGTGTTATCTCAAAATGCCTTGTTTAAACATCTCCCTTGTTTGTTCCTTTGGGTATTTAGGGGACAAACACTTCCCAATGGTGCGTGCAGGCTGAGGACAGCCAGGAATGGTAAATCCTGTAAATATTTGACTTCCAGACTTGCCAAACTTTGGTAAAATATTGTGGTAAGAGATGTTGGGCATGCTGGAGGAGCTGGGGCTGAGTGGAGCAGCCTGGAGCCAGGACCAGCATCCCTGAACATCGTGTTGCTTTCCCCTGTGTGCGGCTTGATGGGTGGGGGATCTCCCCACTCGTCTTGAGGCTCCTGGCATATTTTCTTCCCGGGATGGAGACAGGAGTGCTGCTGTGGACACCGGCCACCAGCTGCCGGCATCAGTGCGGGGACACAGACCCCGACCCTCCTCCGGGAGCGAAGCCGCTCCCTCCCTCTCCCCGTCCCGCGTGGGCTGCCCGCCCCCGCGCTGCCTCACCGGCGGGGGCTGCGTGCGGGTCCCCCGGTATCCATGGCGATTGGAGGCTGCTTCCCCCCTCCCCTTCTCCGCTGCAGACGGCGAGCAGCCGCAACCGGCTCGGCGGCACCGCGGCGGCCTCACCGGGGCTCCGGACCGGGCGGGAGGGACGCAGGGAGGGGATGAGGGCGACCCGTGTCCCCTCCCCGGGCAACAGATCGCCTCCGGTGGTAGCCAGTGCAAGGCAGCGATGCAGCCCCCGGAGCCGGCTCGGGCTGGCGGAGGTGAGTGTCAATATCTGATTTATTTTATCGCCCCAAAAAAGCTACCCACCTCTCATCCCAGCCCCCTATTCCATCAGACCAGGCTTTCCCTGCGGTGGCATCCCAGGGAGGCAGGTGGCATCCCAGTCCGGTCCCCCCATCTCCTTGTCACCACGTCCGAGACGTCAGTGCTGAACTGAGGACGCCTGCATCCAGCCATCCCTACCATCCATTCATGCATCTACCCTCTCATTCATCCATCCAGCACCAGCCTGCCTGCTCAGCAGCCCCTTCTTTTCCTTTCCCCACCTTCCACCTTGCTTTTAAAACCACCTCCAATTCCACAGGATACCAACCTCCTGCTCATGCTGCACTGCAGCCCCAAAAGATAAAGTCCAGCAAAGTTTCAGGCTTAATATCACAGGTTTTGGGTGATCTCATTACAGTCTTTGTTATTGCTCCTGCTCACAAAGCATCTGATAACGACTATCTGGAGAATCTCGGGCCCTGGATCCCTCTACTTCCTTGCCTCTCCAAGAGGCTCCTTCTCCTGTATCTCCTGCAAACCCTCCCAGTGCCTTTCCGAATTGTATTGTCCAAATCCTGAGCCCAGGACTGGGGTATTAGAGGCTGGATAGGGCCCTCCTGCCTGCCGGAACCTGGAGGAAGCCGGTGGTCCCGGTGGTTGGGAAAAGCATCTCGGCTGGCGAGCTGAGCACCGGCACGGGCACAGGGATGGGGGATGCTCCAGCCGCCCGTCGCACAGCGGCTGTGGAAGGCTGTCTCAGCGCAGTGCTGACCTGCAGGCGTTTAGGCTGAGCCCTACAGCTAAAACGTGCCTTTCCTCGCCTCACCACTGCAGCCTGGATTCTCCCCGAGCCGGTCCCGTCACGGCTGCAGGCAGCTCCTGCCCACGCCCGGCATCCTCCCGCATCCCTGCCTGCGTGCGGCTGGGGAAGCCCGAGGATGGGAGCAGCTCCCCGTTCAGTCCGTTCAGTCCGTAGTGACAAAACGCCACCCCGCGCCTCCATCAGAAGCTCCCAGATAATGATCAGAATGACAACTGTCGCTTTAGATGCGAGGGGAGGGTGTCCTCTGCCCCAGTCCCTTCCCCTTGGTTATTTGCCGGAGAGAATAAGATTTTGCGGAATGTCGAATCGTAAACCTTGGAAGCATAAGGAGAAGCAGCGGCAGCCGCCCGGGGGCAGGGATGCTCCCAGGCCAGCCGTGACTAGGAGCACACGGACACAGCTCCCCTAAGGCTGGAGCGTTGGAGTGTCGGGATGTGGATTTGTCTTCCTTGCATCATCCCCTAAAACAACGCCCACGAGATCAGGATGCCTAATTCCACATCAAAAGAATTATGCAAATAATAATGACATCAAGTAATAACGATATCAAACAATAATTGTATCAAATACTAATGATATCAATGGTATCAAACAATAATGGTGTAAAATAATAATTCAGCCAAGGTGCAGCAGAACCTTGAGCTGTGTATCCCAAGGAGGAGGAGACTTGTTGGGGCACGAAGATGAGTCCAGCAGGACATGTCTCAGCCAGCCTGGTCACTGGATTAAATATGAGAACCTGCCTCTGGAGGCATTAAGAAATGAAGGCAATAATTACTTTATTCTCTCCCCCATTCATTTTCCTTCTTTCCCTTCCCCAGGCCCTTCCAACGGCACCTGGTGGCTCAACTCCAGCACCAGCCACCTCCTGAGGGAGAACTACACCTTCCTGGCGTACTACCAGCACTCCTTCCCCGTGGCCCTCATGTTCATCCTGGCCTACACCTTCATCTTCCTCATGTGTGTGGTGGGCAATGTCCTGGTGTGCTTTGTCGTGGTGAAGAACCGCCAGATGCGCACGGTCACCAACATGTTCCTGCTCAACCTGGCCATCAGCGACCTGCTGGTGGGCATCTTCTGCATGCCCACCACCCTGGTGGACAACCTCATCACAGGTGAGCAGGGCAGGGGAAGGGGAGAGACATGAGGAACGGAGAGAAAGTGGGTTTTGGCCATTTGTGCTGCATTTGCATATTTGTTTAAAGTTCAGCCATTCTTCACCAAGCAACGCTGAAAAAAATCCCATTTTCTTCTGCATCCACCTTCTCCTGTGCTGGCTCAGTTCTGCCTGTTGACCTTTCCAAAGATAAGGGAGCAGCAGCCAGGCCATAGGGCAGGGTTTGTATTTATTGATTATGGGGTGTGATTTATTTATTTATTGCCTTGGTATTGGGGTCAAAGAAACAAGATGAAAGTCCTTCTGATTGAGGATCCCAAAATTGGTAGGAAAAATGACAGCCACCATGTTCCTTGAGTTTCTAAGTGTAATGTGTGTTCTTTTTTTTGGGGGGTTCTTCTTCAATTATCCATGTTGCTAAAGACTATTTGCACATAAAACCCCTGTTAGCAGGACTTGGCATCCCCCTTCAAAAGCAGCAGGTGGGGACACCTAAAGGGAGCTGGGTGGGCCAGAGGCACCTACACCTTCCATGGTGTCCCCTCACAGGTTGGCCCTTCGACAACACCATGTGCAAAATGAGTGGTCTGGTGCAGGGCATGTCCGTCTCTGCCTCTGTTTTCACGCTGGTCGCCATCGCCGTGGAGAGGTACGTTGGCTTGGGGACGTGGGGACCAAGGAATCTCCAGCAGGTCCAGCTGCCCTGTGGGTGAAAAGTTCCTGGGAATGTCAGGAGCCTGTCCCAGCTCTCCAGGAGGACCACAAAGCTGTCCATGATGCATTCCAGAAAGGTGTCCTTCCCCACACTGGGCTGAAAACACCAACTTATCTCTGCCATCAAAACATGTAAAGAGCAACCCATCTCACCCTCCATTCTGTCCTGGTTTGAAGGACAGGTGTCTGCCAATAAAGGCAGAAGCTTCTCTTTGAAATGGAGAATGTAAACCCCCTTCCTCCAAATTATTATTATAATTTTGAATTTAAGGGGCTCTCAGGCAAAAATATGGGAATTAGGAATAACAGGTCTTTACTAGGAAAATTAAAATAGAAATGCAGTATTACAAAGAACAATCCCCAAACACTGACAGAGTCAGAATCCAACCTGACACCCCGTCAGTCAGTCAGGGTGTTGGTAGCAGTCCCATTAAATGGTGGCTGCATCCTCCTGCAGTGGCAGATGTGGTTCATCTGAAGCAGTGCTCCTGTAGAAGGTGCAGTTTTCCTCTGAAGGTCCTGGGATGATGTGGAAAGGTCCAGTTTTCTTCTGGAATCCAGTGGAAAGATGGATAACTTGCTGTCCAAAATCTCAGTTTTTATCTGGGTAGGAAAGGCTTGGCTCCTCAACCTGGCTGGAGCATCTCCTAGTGGGATGATGTAATTTTATCAGTCATGCAGTGGGACTGAATGGGCCAGCAGCAGGTGATATCTTCCTGGAGGGAGGATGGGTTGTGGAAAAGATAAAGATGATTGCCCCAGCTGGTTTAAAGATGGCCCATGAGCAGATAATATGTGCCATGGAGATAAGGGTCACTGCCCCACCTGGCTTCAACAGATGGTGACAGAATACACATTTCTGGCCACATCAACCCAAGACACATTCCCACTCTCGGTCCTGGCCGCCCTCCTTCCCCAGGGATGTCCCCACCAGGTGCCCAAAGCCACCACCAGCTGTCCTCCCGCAGGTTTCGCTGCATTGTCCACCCCTTCCGGCAGAAGCTGACGCTGAGGAAAGCGCTGCTGACCATCGCCATCATCTGGGTGCTGGCCCTGCTCATCATGTGCCCCGCTGCCGTCACCCTGACCGTCACCAGGGAGGAACACCACTTCATGGTGGACACCTACAACAACTCCTACCCTCTCTACTCCTGCTGGGAGGCCTGGCCCGAGACGGGGATGAGGAGGATCTACACCACCGTCCTCTTCTCCCACATCTACGTGGCTCCCCTCGCCCTCATTGTCGTCATGTACGCCCGCATCGCCTTCAAGCTCTTCAAGTCGGTGGCGCCCGCCCACGGCGGGGAGGAGCCGGAGGGGAGGAGGATCTCCAGGAGGAAGGCCAAGGTCATCAACATGCTCATCATCGTCGCCCTCTTCTTCACCATCTCCTGGCTGCCCCTCTGGACGCTGATGCTGCTGACGGACTACGGGCGGCTGAGCGAGGGCCAGCTCCGCCTGCTCGCCGTCTATGTCTACCCGTTCGCCCACTGGCTGGCCTTCTTCAACAGCAGTGCCAACCCCATCATCTACGGCTACTTCAACGAGAACTTCCGCCGCGGCTTCCAGGAGGTCTTCAGGGCGCCCCTCTGCCAGCGCCGGCCCTACACCCCCCGGAGCCGTGGGACCCTCTTCGGCGCCCGCAACCGCGTCTTCACCCAGGCGCCAACCAGCGACTCGCCAGCCGCCTCCAAGTCGGGGCTGCCGGCCCCGCGCAGTGCCGGTGTCCCCGCGTGGGATGGATGAGGAGCTGTGGCCACCAAACCAGTCTGGACCAAGGGTTTGTGGGGTGGGGAGTGGGGATTTGTCACATTATGGCCACAAGGCATCAAAATAAAGGTGTATCCTACTGATGACTTGGCTGTTCCACTTCTCCCATGGCACCACCCAGAGGGACCCATGACACCACGGGCTCTGCCAGATCTCCCTTTCCCCTTCCCCAGTCCAGGCATGGGGCCAGGGAATGCAGGGATCCAGGAGGAATGAGGGAGAACAGGCAGTCCTGTGCCCAGCTGGGCCATGACACGGAGAGGCAATGCAGCACCGTGCCGTGCTGGACCAAGCCGTGCCAGGCAGGACCATGCCAAACCACACTGCCATGGCCATGCCAGGCAGGACCAAGCCATATTGTGCTGGAACATGCTACTCCATGCTATCACGGCCATGGGGAATGGACCATTCCATGCCCATTCCATGCTGTGGCCATGCTGCACCAAGCTGGGCCATCCCATGATATCCCATGCCATCCCATGCTACTGTATCCCTGCTAGACCAAACCACGCCATGCAGGACAATGCCACTCCTTGCACTTGTGGCTATTCCGGACCACATCTCACCAAGCCACATGGCCATGCCATGCAGGACCAAGCCATGCCATGCCATGCCAGTTTGTGCCACCAGTCCATGCTGCTACACCCATGCCAGGCAGAATCATGCCATGCCAGATTGGGCCAGTTGACTCTTCTGTGTCCATGCCAGGTGGGACCATGCTTGCTGCCGTGGCCATGCTGAACTATGCTGTGCTGTGCCAGTCCATGCCCGCCCATGCTGTTGTAGCCATGGCAAGCAGGACCATTCCAAGCCAGGAAGGGCCATTGCAAGATAGTCAGAACCATTCCAAAATGGGAAAAACCATTCTAAGCTGGGAAAAACCATTCCAAGCTGGGAAGGGTCATTGCAAGCCGGGAAGGGCCATTCCAAGCTGGGGAGAACCATTCCAAACTGGGAAGGGCCATTCCAAGCTGGGAAAAAACATTCCAAGCCCGGCAGGGCTATTCTAAGCTAGGAAGGGCCATTCCAAGCTGGGAAAGACCATTCCAAGCCGGGAAGAACCATTCCAAGCCAAGGACAATTCCAAGCCAGGAAAGACCATTTCAAGTCGGGAAGAACCATTTCAAGCTGGGAAGAGCCACTCCAAGCCCGGCAGGGCCATTCTAAACTGGGAAGTGCCATTCCAAGCTGGGGAGAACCATTCCAAATTGGGAAGGGCTATTCCAAGCTGGGAATAACCATTCCAAGCCCGGCAGGGACATTCTAAGCCGGGAAGGGCCATTCCAAGCTGGGAAGGACCATTCCAAGCCGGGAAGGACCATTCTAAGCCGGGAAGGGCCATTCCAAGCTGGGAAGGACCATTCCAAGCCGGGAAGAACCATTCCAAGCCAGAAAGAACCATTCCAAACCGGGCAGGGCCATTTCCCGCGCCGCCGCGTGGCGGGGGGCGTGGCCGTGCGCGCGCGGCGCCTGCGCAGTGCCGCCCGCAGCGCCGGCCGGCGGTGGCGAGCGCGGGCGCGTGCGCGGCGATGTCGCGATACAGCGTGGAGGAGCGCGCCGGGCCCCACAGCCCCGAGTACCGGCTTTTCTTCAGTGAGTGCTCCCCTCGCCCCTTCCCGACCCTTCCTGCCCCTTCCTACCCTGCCGGAGCTCAGCCGGAGCCCGCTCAGGTGGGAGCTGCCGGCGCGTCTCACGCTCGGCCCCCTCCCTTTGCCTTGCAGAGGATGCTGCCGGGCGCTACATCTCCCCATTCCACGATATCCCCATCTACGCGGACGCCGGGAAGGTAAGAGAAGGTCCTGGAAACACGCAGAGGGTCGGGGAGAACTGAAACATCCGGGAGATGCGGGGTGCTGGAAGATCCAGGAGACACACGGGGGACCTGGCATGCTGAAATATCCAAGGACCAGGGGATCTGAGAGCATTCCGGGGTTCTGGAACATCCAGGAAATCGGGGAGTCCTGAATCATCCGGGACATGCGGGGTGCTGGAAGATCCAGGAGAACTGGGGACACACGGGGGACCTGAGATGCTGAAAAATCCAAGGACCAGGGGATCTGGGGACATCCCGGGGCTTAGGGGGTCTGAGAGCATCCCGGGGGCCTGAAACATCCAGGAAATCGGGGAGTCCTGAATCATCCGGGACATGCGGGTTGCTGGAAGATCCAGGGGATCTGGGGATACACGGGGGACCTGGGATGCTGAAACATCCAAGGGACCAGGGGATCCTGCAGGCTGAGACACCCGGCGGAGGCTCTCAGCTCCCCACGATGCAGGAGCACCTCATGGAGTCGTTGCCTCATTCTGCAAGGAATGGGTTTCTCACCCTCCTGGCTTTGGGTGGAGCGACCCAGGAGAGGAGAATGGATGATGTCATTCTCATTTTTTGCGTCAGAGATGCGAGTGATTGGCTCAAGCTTACCCATGCAGGCGTTTTGGGTTAGCTAAGCAGAAAACTGGAGGTTTTTTTGTAATTTTTTTGTAATGTCTACATCCATTCCTATGGGTGCTGCATGATATTTCAGGCTTGGGTTTTGGCTGCAGCATGGCCTGCAGTATAATCAGAACAGAGGGTGAAGATGAACAGGTTCAATTCCTGCTCTAGCATCTCCTGGGGCATCTTGCCCGGCAGAACCTGCCCCTTGCATTGCTGCAGGGCTTTCACATCCTTCTAGCAGCCAGTGGTTAGTCAAATTAGGCTGTTCTGAGTAAAAAATTCCCCAGCTCCAGGAAATCAAAATGGTTGTGTTTCAGTTTTCATTTAATGCTTTTTTTTTCAGTGGTACCTCGGGGCATTCTGACTGTGTCCTTTATTGTTGTAGATTGTTTCTTTCTCTGACATGTGCTAAAAAGCTGTGCAGCTCAGGAAATGTAGTGGAGCAGCTACTACTTGTTAGAGAGAGCTGAAATTCAGGGGTGGGGCTCTGGGAAAGGAAAAAAGAATATGCAGAGTTGAGAGATGAACCTCTAAAAAGCAGCTGATTGAGCTACTGAGGTGAAGGTGATGGAGCTACCTGAGGTGCTCTGAAGTGGCTTTTGCCTTCTCAGGGGGGAAAAGATGGATTGTGGTCATCAAGGACAGTGGTCAAACAGCAGTAGGGAAGCAGTTCCCAGTGCAGGTGCCTGGTAACCCAGACAAGGAAAATCCAGATAATGCCACGCTCTGCAGACGCCTGCAGAACAGAGCAGGAAGGAGCAGGGAATTGAGTACAGAGGTGAGGGGGAGTTCCTTGAACTGGTAGTGCTCTGACAGGGCAAACTGGGCTGCTGGTGTGCCCTCAGGCACACAGTGCTGCTGCCAGCTCCTCTGTGCCAAGTCATTCAGAGAAAAAAGTCTCAATGGCTGAAGGTCGCAGTCCCCGAAGTTACACAATAGTGCTGGTCCCATGGGGCTCTCTCTGTGGCTGGGATGCCTCCACACTGAGGTTTTACTCACCACTTAGCAGGTGAGCTGCCAGCTGCATTACAGAGCAAAAGACTGTCCCACTGTCTGGGCCCCTTGATCCTCAGACTCCTAAGACGCTGAGAGGATTGCAAGGTGGTTTTTTCAGTCTCAGACTGGGCTGTGTTGACCTTACCTGGACCTGTGTCTTTGCAAAGGGATGACCTTGGGCTGCTCTCTCTGTGTCTTTGGCCAAGTTGGACCATGGGGAAGCTTCAGTCCTTACAAAGATGCAGCCCCAAGTCATCTTTCCGTGCCTGCAAAGCTGTAAGTGCCCAGCCCAGCCTGTTCCAGTTGCCTCATTCCTTCCCTCGAGTTAGGAATAAAAATAGTTCTGTGCCTTTCTGCATGCAAAATGCAAATGAACAGTGACCCCCTGCAATTAAGGGGTTGTAATAAAGCTCTGCTAGGGAAGGGTGTGGGCAAAGTCAGTGATGTAACAGCACTTGTTGCACAATATCAATCCAATTATGGGGCAATGCAGGTTCGAGGGACTTTGCCATGCTAATACTGCTTAGGGTGGGGATTAGAAACCTTGCCCAGGCCAGGGAGCAAGGTTTGACTTTTTGTTAAAAAGCCATAATCTCTTCAAACAGCAGCTGTTAAGGTTCAGGCATGGAAAAGCTTGTTTTCTTGGAGAGGAGGCTGACATTGAACTCTCAGCCCAGCTGGATCAACAGGAGATGTTTTCAAGTGTCACCTGTAAACGAGATACAGTGAAATGTGGTTCTGCATTTCTCCCCCACATTTTTATCCTGACACCATGCCACTAGCAAAGTCTGCTTTTACAGGAGTGCCAGCTTGGAGAAAGGGCATCCTTCCCTATAGTATGACTAGAATATTTGGGAGTGATGGTCTCACTCATTCAGGGCAGTACATAGATACCCATGCTATTAAATAGATGGCTTGACCTGTTGGTCTTGTCTTTTCTGAATAGCCAGAGTGGCTCTTTCTGGAGCATTAAACACTTTGTATTTAATAAATGTGGCCCAAACCCCATTTTGTTATGTCCAGGGTAGTTTGTATGCAGCTGTTTGCCATTGATTTAACCTGTTCCTGTAGCCTAGGAATGTGATGGGGTTGTTTGTAGGTGGCAACCTCAATCTGGCCTTTGGGGTGTTTTGTGGGATTTGGCTTGGAGTGACTGACTGAGCTACAGGACTTTTATCAGCTGTCTCAAAAATAGCACTGAAAAAAAACCCCAGCAGAATAAAATTTATGTTTTCAGATGAACTGGCTGGTTTCTGTGCTCACCTGTATGTGTTCCCTAGTTTAAAGATTACTTCCCACTCACTGCTCTTCTGCTTTCTTCAGAATGTGTTCAACATGGTTGTGGAGGTGCCTCGATGGACAAATGCTAAAATGGAGGTAACTACACTGCACTTCCAGTCTTAATCCTTGGCTTTGCTGATCCCTCCTCAATTCCACCCTCCAGAATCAGAGTGGTTTCTCACTTCTTCTGTCAGGACTTGCTTAATGCTGGAGTTCTGGTGTGAAGGCTAAGACTGCAGAAGTTGGAATGCCTTGGTGATCTCCCATGGCTTCTGATTAAAGCAGTATTTTGTGGCTCTTAAGCCCATGTGATTCCAAGGCTTGTAAGTTTGCTGGAAACCATATCCCAAGGGATGGCAATGCAACAGGAGTTGTCCAGTATCTGCCACTGGCATCAGCATTATCTCCTGGCCTCTTGGCCTGTCAGTTCCATTAAAAAAAAAACAAAAACAACTTTTTTATTCATAAAGAGTGAAGCAGAGGGATTTATGTAACTTTTCTTTCAGATTTCCACAAAGGAACCCTTAAACCCAATTAAGCAAGATGTGAAGAAGGGGAAACTGCGCTTTGTAGCGAACGTGTTTCCCCACAAGGGCTACATCTGGAATTATGGTGCCATCCCACAGGTACTGTGGCTCATCCATCCTGGTGGGGAGGAGGGAGGGTGCCTTGATTGCCACTGCATTAATGAGCAAAAAGGTCAGCAGAGAGTCTGATCTGGAGTGCGGTGTTTGCAGCTGGATATGCTGAGGGAGAGAACCTGTCAGGAAATCAGGAGTGTTTTTAAGCAGAAATCCCAAGTTTTAGGCTTCTAGCTGATGTTCTAAACAAGCTCCCTGAAGGATGAGCAGCTGCTCATTCTCAGCTGCTTGGAGAAGGTTGGGCAGGAGGTGGCAGGTCCTTCTCTGAGGCTGAAGGGAGCTGTCTGTGTGCATCTGGCAGTGCAGTGCCTTCAGTTCCTGCCTGGTGAAGCACAAAGTTTTATCCTAAAGATGCAGGATTTAGGCTGAATCTTTATGTGAGACTCTTCTTGCCAACGCCCACCACTGCACAGATGTGCTTTCCCAGAAACAGCTGGCAAGGTGGGATCATGATAGTGGCATCTGGACACATGCTCTTAAATGGCTGGGGACTGCTAGATAAAGAGGGACGTCAAACAAGGCTGTTTGCCTCTGATGTTCTCTAGACTGGAGTTTCCTCCAGGGAAATAAGCTGTCAGTGACAGATCACAGGCAGACACACTGAATTTGGTATTTCTGCACTTGACAGCAGCACATGTCAAGTGTTTTCCCCACGTGGCTTAACACAGGGCCTTGAAGTTGAGTTGTTTCCTGCCTGAACGGTTTCTGGTGCCTGTTTCTTTGTGCACAGTTGTGTTTTGAAGCCTTTGCTCTGTCATGTGTTTGTGGATCAAAGGTGTTTATACATCAAGAGCTTAACACTTCCTGGTAGAGAAATGTGATAGTGTTTGTGAACAGCCCCACAGCACCCCCAGGTGTGTAAAAACATTTTCTTGAATGCTCTGAATCCATCACAAGGTCCCGATTGCACTGGTCTTGTCCTGGTACACAGAAGTTTGGGAAGAAATTCCTTTTTATATCTCAACCCCCTTAGGAGTACGTGTTCCTTATGGTGCAGTGGACATGGAGTGCTTTTCACTCCTAATCAGGAGCCTGTTTAAAGCAGCTCTTGTTTTTGGAGTCAATTAATTGGTTTCTGTGTCCTTCAATGTGCATTCACCACTGTGGGTGAGATGCACTGGGGAGCAGAGTGGGACTCCACATTCTTATCACTTCTCCAGGGTTAACAGTGTCTTTAATTGTTTAATTAAAGGGAAACAATACACTCTGTCTGTCTTCCATCTCTGCTGGACTGCTATCTGGAGTTCAGGAAGCTTCTGCTGAGGAATGAATAGGGAGAGGAACAGGCAGGAAGCCAAATCAACAATTGCCCTTTATAGATGTGAACTTCACCTTTATGCAGCTGTGGGACAGAGGAGGAAGTCTGGAAAGTTGTTGAAAGGGGGTTTGTGGGTAGGGGGCAGCTGCTTACCTTTTGGAAGATGAAACCTTTTCACTTGAATTCAAACTTCCCAGGCACAAAGGAAACAGTAGCCCAAAAACCTGACCAGGTGTGAAGTGGGCCATCCTCTGTTTATTCCAGGCAACTGCTTGCCTGAAATATACCTGCTTTTTACTGTCTATTTAAACCTGTGAGCTCTTATTTTTATGTATGATTGATTTTGGTGTTGGTTTGAGTTGTTTTTTTCCCCAGACTTGGGAAGACCCAGGTCACAAGGATGAAAACACTGGTTGCTGTGGAGATAACGATCCAATTGATGTGTGCGAGATTGGAAGCAAGGTAATGCATCCTAAACATCTCCTGAAATGTGTAATTAATGTCTCCAAAAGTCAATTACCCAGGGACATTATTAATTTCCTACCTCCCCTCCCTTAACAATGTGATGTTTCCCTCTGCTGCCTCTGGAGATTGTTGCTGAGATGAGCCAGGGCTGCTGAGCTGCTGACAGCAGGAGCTAATTTCATGGTGCCTGGCTGCTTGCTGAGCTCCTGTTGTGCACTCCTTGGATGCATCAGTGTGGACAGCCAGGCCTTTGTCCTTGCAGATCTGCTCTAGGGGAGAAGTCATCAAAGTGAAGGTGCTGGGTACGCTGGCCCTGATTGATGAGGGAGAGACAGACTGGAAGGTAATTGCTATCAACGTGGAGGACCCAGAGGCAGACAGCTACAATGGTGAGTTACAGGGTCAGTGCTTCCCTTCATCACCTCTGCAGGAGGTGGGCACAGGGCTCATCAGGACAAACAGAATAAATACCCCATCATGGCCCAGGGATCTTTAGGGGGAACAGTAATTAAAAGTATCAGCACTTAAATTTCTTTTTAAGCATTGCAAGAAGCACAGGTCCTTTTAATTTTTTTGAGACATTTATTTAGCACCAACTCTGAAAGAAGAGCTTTCCCTTAGAATAATAAATATTGTTTTCTCAGGCTCTGCCTCTCCTGCAGGTCTCTTCCATGGCCCAGCAAGACCTGTTAATAATTAAGTGATGAGATTTGACAAGATCAGCTCCTTCTGTGCAGTGGTGTCAATCAGATGTGATGCTGGAAGGACAATCCTGGAGCAGAACATTTCACTGGTGTTTGTCACCTCTGGCATTCCAAACACAGGGTGGCTGTGCCCTGGAAGGAAAGGGATTGTCCCCCAAGCCTCCAACCAAAGCTGTTTAAATGTGTCCATGCTCCTGGGGGGATACACACTCTCAGGATGAAACACTAACCTCACTGATGAGATACTGTGTCTTCAGAGAACCTGTCTCAAATGTTGCTATGGCCGCTTGAGAAGGGGCTGAGAGAGGCACAACTCAGCAGAGCCCCAGTAAATTCTGTTATTCAGTGAATTCTGTTACTGTTTCTGGCTAACAAACCCCCTATCCCCTGCCAGACATCGAGGATGTCAGGAGGATGAAGCCTGGATACTTAGAAGCTACTGTGGACTGGTTCAGAAGATACAAAGTACCTGATGGAAAGCCAGAAAATCAGTTTGCATTTAATGGAGAATTTAAAGGCAAGGTAGGATCACCTTTCTTTGCGCCAAACCTAAGCTCAGGGTGTGTGGGGACACCAGTGAGTTGCTGAGAGAATGGATTTTTATAGGGCTGCTGATAGTTGATTTCAGTTAATCCTGCTGGTTTTTCCAGCCTAGTGAGTGCAGGAATACCAGAAAAAAAAATTGGCTGGGGTTATCACTGTGGAGTTGTTGAATATTTTCTTCATGTGGGATCACTTCAGGGCTGGGAGCCTCTGCCAGAACCAGGTGGAAAACACCAGGTTTATTTGCTCCAGCTCTGGAGCAAAGGCAGCTTTGCATCACCCTTTGCCTCCCTTACCCGTTGGCTTTGTTCCACTGCAACCTGGTGCAAGTTCAACATAACTCAGGAGTTAAAACACTTCTTCCTTTGGGCATGAAGTGTTCCCTCACACCCTGTGAGTAAGGCTGTGCCTTGGCAGCACTGTTCCTCTGCCTCTTCTCTGGCTTGGATCAGATAAGTTATTGCTCCTGAGCAGGTGAAATCCTGTTTTGCTGTCCTCACTCCTGCCCTTCCTGGAGTGCCATGAGGGGTTTAGTGAGGTGATTCAACACCCAGAGCTCCAGAGATAGTGCAGAGGAGGGGAGTCCTTCCAAAAACACTCTCTGGGAAAGAAAATGGAAGTCCTGAAGGACTTGTCCCCTTTGGCTGTAGCACAGCACCAGGTTGGATGGGCTGGAACACCCTGCTGCCCCTCAGGATGGGTGAAACCTGCCAAGGAAACTGGAAAATCAGGATAAAGAACCTCACACGTGCTCTGCAGTGTTTTCTTTGGCTTGGTTTGGTATCAAACCGGGACATTTAGTGCCGGTGTTCACACCAACAAAGAACTGTGTGTGTTTCCTTCTCCAGCTGACAGGTTAATGCCTGAGCATATATTGCTCATTTTTAAGGAAAGAAGTTGATATGCCTGGAAACAAATTCATTTTCAAGTAGTTGCAAAGCCAGATCAGCTGCATGTCTCTTCCTGCTGGCCTGAATTATTTGTCTGCAGTGGAAGTGAGCTCCTGGATAGGCCTGGCTCAGCGAGCTGCTGGAGACAAACTGAGAGGGAGGAGCAGCAGGGTGGAGGTGCCTTTATAATGGAGCACTGGCCCGAGACTGTGCTCAGTTTCTTTTGGCCCCAAGCTCGCTCTGTGACCTTGGCAGATCCTCCCATCTTGAAAGCAAAACAATTCTCCTGTACAATCCTGGTTGTTTCTGCTCTTCCTGAATGGCACCAGAGCAGAAGAGGTTTCTTCCAGCCCCTTCCAGAGCTGTCTAAAATAAGCTGCTTTTGAGTGATAAGCTGGAGAAGGTGGTCTGGTGCTTCCACATAACATGATGTTTGTTCTCATCTCCCAACTTCAGGATTTTGCCCTGGATGTCATCAAAGGCACCCACGAGCACTGGAAAGCTTTAATAACAAAGAAAGCTGACGGAGGGGAGATCAATTGGTAGGTTAATGCTTGTGGTAATGTGCACCTTCCTCTTCCCTAAACTAAAAATCCTGGAGCTTCCCTTCCTGAGTGGTGCCATGCTTTCTGCTGGCTGTCTCCCCAGGCCTTCCCCCTCCACTTGGCAGCTGTTAACTGCAATCCTTAATATTCCATTATTTAATGCTTCCTTGGGGGGAAGGCTGGGCTTGCACGTTCTCACAAGTGCCCAATGTCTTCCAGCACCAACCTGACAGTGTCTGACAGCCCTTTCTGCTGTAGTCAAGACTGTGCAAAAGCTACTGTGGATGCAGTAAGTACCAGTTTGAGTGGCCAAATCCTGGTGTTATTACTGGGAAAAAAGGAGCAATTTGTGTGATGAACTGTCCTCTCTGAGTGAATGGCACATGGCATGCTCAGAATGTTTGGGGTGGCTGAACACCTGCTTCTGGTTTAACAGGATGGATGTGGAGCAAACCAGACATTCCTCCAGAGGCTTCTCCCTGCCCTTAGTCATCCAAGAGATGGATCCCAAACAGAGTTTGCACGGAAGGCTGAACTTCTGAGCTGTAGCTTGGCTGTCAGCTGTTCTGAGAGGGTTTTAATATTTGGACTTCCAAGAGCTTCACAGTACAGGTCTCCCTTTGAGAAAAGGGACTCTAATTCCCCAGGGATTTTGCACACTTCAGAATGAAGGGCTTGACATTCCTGGTGTAGTTCTCCTGTCCAGCCTCAGGAATTAATTTTGTCTCCCTAGACTTGAAGAGTACTGCTCTTGGCAATCTAGAAGGGCTCAGAGGGAGGGGACAGGAAAATCCAAATGCAAATCTTGCCTCTCTTCCACAACTGGAAACCCCAGTCTGTCTGTAGCCTTGGAGAAACCTTTAAAACTATTGCCTTGTTTTCTAAAGTGCTGGTATCCCAATTAAGGGTCTCAGTGAGGTTTTTGAAAGCCCTCATGGAGGATGTGTCACCAGAGAGGGATTTTCCTCTGTCTTTGGTTGTTGAATACCAAAGGGAAGCTGAGGGAAAGCTCTTCAGAGGAGTCCTCAGACAGTCCTTCTTGCCTATATTCCCCCATATTTTTTAAACCAGTGTTGTAGGTTTAAGAAAAGAGCAGCTGCATGCAGCTGTGTAGGCTCTGGAGTGGGAGCTGCTTGTGCTGGGAAGGAGATGGCCCTGGAGGCTGCACTTGGAGGAGAACACCTCGGGCACATGGGGAATCTCTGGAATGGAGAGGCTCTGGGAATGACAGGACATGAGCTCAGTTGTTCCCCCACAGCTGACCAGGATTTTAAATGGTGCTCAGGAAGGGCTTGTGCTGCCCTAAATGATGTGTGGAGAGTGCAAGGACACCTCTGGTCTCTGACAACAAACACCCTTCTTGTTTCAGGCACCGCCGTGTACAGCTGCCAGCCCCATCCCACCCGAAGGTGAGTCTCAAAACCCATCCTGGCATCCCAGTACAGAGCAGGGGCTTCCTCAGAGGAACTGGAGGAAAATGAGGGTCTGAACTAAACCTGGATGTTGTTGTAGCCAGGGCAAGGCCCCAGGGCAAGCTGAGGGTGGTGTTGGGAGCAGAAAGAGGAGCTAGATGGACACTTCCAATGCCTTCATGGTGGATAAACCTGTGAAGAAATGCGTCTTCCATGTGGGCATGGGAGTTGGAGGCCAAACGACTTTGCCTCCCTGACTCAGCTGAGCCAGAGGGAAGCCTGGCTTGCTGTCCTTGCCTGCACCAAGTCACGGATGCTCCTAATGGCAGCCTGAGCAAGGGCGACTGCTTTGGGAAAACAAATCCAGGGTTGTGCCAGTACCTGTTTGCTGTGCTGAGGAGCAGAGGAAGCCCCTGAGCTGGAGGTGACACATACACACTGCCACGTGACTGCTTATATATCAGTATATAAATTATATAATAACTGGGTGGCTCACAGGGGACTAACCCCTTCCTTTTTTCTGCCCCACACAGTTGACAAGTGGTTCTACTACCAGAAAAACTAAGTCCCAAGGATGGTGGTGAGACAGCTGTGTCCTTCCCACCGAGGAGCTGCCACACGCAGGAATAGACCAGAAAAAATAGCTTCAGTGTCAGCAAGAAGACCTTGCCTGTAACTTTGCTGATTAGAATTCCACACCTAGCAGTGACGTGTCTGCCAAGGCCTGGGGGAGGCTGGAAGAAATAATTTATAAAATCCAAACACCCTGCTTGTGCACGGTCGTGGTGTGCTCTAAATCGTGACAGGAGGTCACTCACCTGGGATGAGTACGAATGCTAGAAATAAAAAACTACTGAAATCCAGTGCTGTGGAGCTCCCTCTCCTTTCCCTCCCTACAGCTGAGGCTTCACGAAATCACAGGATCGTTGAGGTTGGAAAAGACCTCAGAGATCATTTAGTCAGCCTGTGGTGCTGAGGCTTCACGAAATCACAGGATCACTGAGGTTGGAAAAGACCTCAGAGATCATTGAGTCGGCCTGTGGCGCTGAGTGCCACGTCCAGTCTTTCCTGAACCCCTCAGGGAATGGCGACTCCTCCACCTCCCTGGGCAGCCCCCTCTAAGTCCAATCACCCTTTATGTGAGGAAATCCCTCCTCACGTCCAACCTGAGCCTCCCCTGGAGCGGCTTGAGCCCGTGTCTCTCCCGCTGCCCTCAGTGCTGCGGTGAGGGCGGCTTCGAGGGGTCGCTCAGCGAGACGGGGGCGGTCTCGAACCACCGAACCCGTGACCCCGCGGAGCGCGGGCGGGTCTCGAACCTGCCGCGGCCCCCGGCGCGCGCGGGGCCAGCGGGGCCGGAAGCGGGCGGGGCGCGCGCTGACGCGTTTCCGGCGGGGCGCTGGCGGCGGCCGCGGACGGGACTCGGTGGCGGCGGCGGCGGCGGCCCGGGGGCAGCCGGGGGTGAGCGGCGGGGATGGCGGCGTGGGCCGGCTGGGCCCGGCGGGATGCTCGGCGGGGCGGCGGGCGCCTGGCAGCCCCGGGCGAGGGGCGGCGGCGGCGCGGGGGGTGACACGCAGGCAGGGCGGGGGCGGGGCGGGGGCCAGGCCTCACCGCCCGCCCTTGAGGCCGGTGCCCCTCAGCCCGGTGGCCCCTCATCCCCCGTCTCCTCTCACCCCCGTTCCCCTTCGCCCCCGCTGCCCACGACACCTCCGATCCCCCCATCCCGCACCCCCTTTAAGCACCGACGCTTTGTAACTCGGCGTTTGGGTTTTGTCCCCCGCAGGCATTTTATTTCCAGAGATGTCTTTCATCTTCGAATGGCTCTACAACGGCTTCAGCAGCGTCTTGCAGTTCCTAGGTAATGCCGCGGCACCCTCCGTGCCTCAGCAGCCCTCGGCAGCCCCCTCTGGGTCGGTTTGCCTTCTCCCATTGCTAGTATCCCATAAAATCGGGGGTTAGGGTGAAGTGCAGCAGCTCTGGGCCAGTGCAGAGTGCAGAGAAACTTTAGGAGTATTTGGAGGCGTCGTGCTCCCACTCAGGTGTTTCTCTTGCCCTTTAGGAGCCTGAGAGCAGCTGGGCTGGCACCCAGGGTCTGTCCAGCCCTAGGCAGGGCTGCTGCCTCGCCAAGGAGTGAACCCCATCCTCCTCATCCTCCTCCCAGAGTCCTGGATTCCAGTGGAACTCCTTGCTAGAGGATGGGGTGCCCATTCTCCTGCTCACCTCTTGAAGGGAGGATGGGAGAGACAGGGTGAGGAAAAGTCCTGCTGGAAACCTCTGGGAGCTTTCCTGTGGCAGGCACGACAGAAATCAGTTTATGGAAAGAAAACAACGTGCTGCTCCCTGCTTTGCACTTTTTCCTGGACAGCTCACTGCTGTATTTTATGAGTTTGTTCAGTTTTCACATCATTGAGGAGACAGATTGATCCATAATACTCTACTGAACACTGTGCTCTGCACTTAGGAGGAAAGAATGGAATACTGATGGGAACACAAGCTTAGGAAGTGTCCATTGCTGTAAACATGCCCTGGAAAAAACCTGTTAGAGCTGTGTGTGTTTTCCATGCTGGCAGTGTGCACAGGTGGCAGCAGAGCTCTGGGAAGGGGGTTCCCAAAAAAAACAGCGGCGGCGTTCGGCTCCGGGATGAGTTTTCCTCTTGCTTTGTTCCTTCTCCTCGCAGGTTTGTACAAGAAGTCTGGAAAACTGGTGTTCCTGGGGTTGGATAATGCAGGGAAAACCACTCTGCTGCACATGCTCAAAGATGACAGGCTGGGTCAGCACGTCCCCACGCTACATCCCAGTAAGTCTCACTGGGAAATGCCTCCCAGCGTTGCTTTTCCTCTGGAATTTTGGTGTAGGAAGACACCTTGGTGGCAGCTCTGCCTGGGGGATTTGAGGGTCTTAAAACTGGAGCTGAGGTTGCAGCTGCACTGTTCCTCCCCAAGTAAAATGCATCTGTGTTTTCCACTCTAGAAATGCCCAAGAACTGGTGTGGCTCAATTAATAGAAAGGGAACATCTTCTTAATGAAAAATATAATAAAGGGTAATAATTGAAGGTTATAAAATTATTTTCCGCCGCTCGCGATTTTGTGAAACAGCTCAATTTTGGCCACTGAATTCCACAGGAAGTGCAGGGAAATCCATGCTGGAGGAGCATGTGTGATGCCAGTACAAATGCCCAAGAAATTCTGCCCATCACAATTTCCTTGTTCTCCTGAATCCCAGCCTGTGTTTTCCATTTCAGCATCAGAGGAGCTGACAATTGCTGGAATGACTTTCACGACTTTTGATCTGGGTGGACACGAACAAGGTAAGGAAAAAATTACCAAAAAAATTGATCCTGATGAGCGTCAGCAATGAGCAGTGCCTAATTATTTGTTGCCTGGATTTATTTATGGAACAACACGTGGAAGGGACCTCCTGGCTGTAGGATTGCTTGGGAGGAAATGCTGCCAGTTCATGCTCTGCTGCCTGAAGTATTTTTAGCTGTGGAAGACTAAAATGTAATTTAGTTTGCATAATTGATGAATTTTTAGCTCTGCACTTTCTAGAAGTTTTAAACACAGTTTTTTTGCCCTTTTATACACAACTGTTGGAAGGAAGACACCCTGGCTAAAGAGGCAGCCCGAGTTGCTGAGGTTTGGTGGAGTTTTCCCTGTGTGGAGATTTCACAAGGCCACGTTTGTCCATTGTGTCTTCCAGCTCGCCGGGTCTGGAAAAACTACCTGCCTGCCATCAATGGGATTGTCTTCCTGGTGGACTGTGCAGATCACTCACGGCTTATGGAATCCAAAGTTGAGCTTAATGTAAGTACACTTCTCTTCTTTCCCTTCTCCAAGACCTCTGATCAGCTAAATTATAAATAATAACCATCTCTCCCAGAGCTGGAGGAGCCTGGATGTCCTTGCTCTGGCTTGACTGTGGGTTTAGTTCAGGGGAGGCTCAGGTTGGACACCAGGAGAAATTTCTGCATGGAAAGCTGCTCAGGCCTTGGCAGGAGCTGCTCAGGGAGGTTTGGAGTGCCCATCCCTGGAGGTGTCCAGGGAAGGGCTGGAGGTGGCACTCAGTGCTCTGGGCTGGGACAAGGTGGGCATTGGGCACAGCTTGGGCTCCATGGGCTGGGAGGGCTTTTCCAGCCTCAGGAATTCTGTGACTTTTCCACAGGAGCATGGAAGCCCCAGAAACAAGCCCTTGTTGGTCACAGAGCTTAAACAAAACCATTTTCTTCAGGAACAACTCCTTTTTCCACCTCTCTGCTCAACTCTTGTTGGCTCTTGCATGCAGGCATTAATGACAGACGAGACAATATCCAACGTGCCAATCCTTATCTTGGGAAACAAAATCGACAGACCAGAGGCCATCAGCGAGGAGAAACTGCGGGAGATCTTTGGGCTCTACGGACAGACCACAGGAAAGGTAGGGAGGCATCCAGATCTTGGATTGTCACAGGCGGGGGAGATCTTGCCTGCTTCTTGCAGATTGAGGCCTGATGGAGTTGTTACTGGGAATTTGTGCATTAATTGGCCAAGGTGAATCAATAATAATAATGGTGATGTGACTGAAGGAAGCCGAGGAGAGAGAGAGAGACTGTTTAAAAGTCATGGAGTGGTGGGACAAGAGGGACTGGCTTCCCACTTCCAGAGGGCAGGTTCAGATGGGAAACTGGGAAGAGATGCTTCCCTGTGGGGATGGTGAGGCTCTGGCACAGGTTGCCCAGAGAAGCTGTGGCTGCCCCATCCCTGGAGGTTGGACAGGGCTTGTAGGACCAGGCAGCGGAGTGGAATGAGGTGATCTTTAAGGTCCCTTGTAACCCAAACCTCTGATGATGCCCTTGGGCAAGTTTTGAGGCTGCTGGCATTGCCCAAAATGCAGTGCGCACAGGAAGGGGCCTGCGAGAGGAGCTCCCCTGCATGGCTGTGGCTCGCCAGGCTTTCCTGTGGGCACCAGGGGTGCAGAGGTGACTCCTGTTTGGATTTCCCCAGGGAAACGTGCCACTGAAGGACCTGAACGCGCGGCCCATGGAGGTGTTCATGTGCAGCGTGCTCAAGAGGCAAGGCTACGGCGAGGGCTTCCGCTGGCTATCGCAGTACATCGACTGATACCGGCACGGACACGAGAGTTCTGCTCCTCTGGACTGATCCTCTTCACAGCTTCCTATGGACTTTTCTATTAGAACATGGAAGGCTTTCCAAGCCCGTCCTGGCTTTGTCCAAGAGACTCCTGGTTTTCCGGCTGCCCTTATGGCACAGTGGTGACACCACTCTTTTCCACGCGCCGCTCCTGAGTTGTCCCTGCCAGTTGGGGTGACAGTGGGGCTGCTCCAGCCTGGGAAGGCAAAACTCTGCACAGCTGAAAAAGAGAGCACGTCTCACCACTGTGGTTAATTGACTTCAAAAACAAACACACAAAAAAGAGAAAAACGGAAAAGGAAAAAGCAATTATATTTTTTAAAGAAAGTGTTAATGTAAATGGCGTCCCTTCTAACTTTTTAGTTTAGCGTTCATCTTGTTTGGTCCAGAGTCTGGTTTAGGGTTTTTTAAAAATATATTTAACGGTATTTAGGTATTTCACAAATTACTGAACCAAGGTATCACGATATTAGAAGTGCTCAATAAACATAGCATTTGGGCTTAACTGAGCTGTAGGGTGGCTGTGCTGTGTCACGCTGACCGACGACGGCGAGCTGCCGTCGGGACTGAGGTGTGCAATTCCAGCTTCTTTAGTTTACAGGGATTTTATTTTATTTTTTTTTTCTCTAGCTGGGGAGAAGCACCTGGTGCAGGTGTTGGGGGTGGTGTCCAGTGGGAAGGGGCTGCCTGGTTCCCCCTCAGGCCAGATCCTTGAGGATCCTCTGGCCACGCCATCACAGTAAGAACCACGGAGCTGTTTTGGTTGTTGTAGCATGGAAGTGTTTGACATTTGCATATCATGAGGTGATTAATGTAGACTAAACCGGTTTCTTTTATACTCTCAACAGACTTTTTTTTTTTTGTCTGAAGTTTCATTGCTGTCTGGCACTCATTTTCAGTTCAATAAAGACATGTCTTTCTCCTCTGAAGGGGCAACGAGCCTCAGTCTGGCTTGGTGTTTGCTGGGCCTTGGGGCCATCAGAACACCAGCCACAGAGTTCCAGAAGGACTCTCAGGCACAGGGTGGGATTCTTGGGGCTGTGCTGTGCAGGAGCTGGGCTCAATCCTTGTCGCTTCCAACTCAGGATACTCATTCCATGATTCTGTGACCTGTGTTGTGCGGCCAGTGGGGGAAAATGAAGCAGGATGGAACAGCCGTTCACCTCTGGGCTGGCAACCAGGGAGAGCTCATGGCTTGCAGGGGCTTTGCTTTTGGTGTAACGAAGGCCGGGAAGACGCTGGGGGAAAAAGTGGGCGGTGGAATTTTAGCTCTTCCAAAGGATTCCGCCAGTCTCTGTGTGAAATACAGGTTTGGTACATGTTTGTGCTGCGGGTGAGGAGGGAAGAGAGCGTGGCCGTGGGGTGTCCGGGCCGAGGGTCCCGGGGAGTGAGGCCTGGGCCGGTGTCCCGAGGGGAAGCGGGGCGGCTGCGGTCCTGATTCATCCCAGGGAAGCGGGGATCGAGGGAAGGCTCCGAACCAGGCATCTCTGATGTCCGGGGGAAGCGGGGATCGAGGGAAGGCTCCGAACCAGGCATCTCTGATGTCCGGGGGAAGCGGAGCCGAGGAGCCGCTCCGGGCCAGGGTGAGCGGGGCCGCTCCGGGCCGGGGGCCGCGCGCCGCCCGTGAGGGCCCCGCGGGGGGCGTGCCCGCCACGTGCGCGCCGCGCCGCAGCCAATGGGGAGCGCGCGGGGCGGGGCGCAGCGGCGGCGGCGGCGATGGCGGCGGCCCCGCCGTGCTGCGCGGTGCGGGTGCGGGGCGCGGACGGCGGCGGCCATGGCGGCTGCAGCGGGCTGGTGCTGAGCCGCCGCCCCGCGCTGGTGCTGTGCCACGCCGCCGTCTTCTCGCCGTTCCTGCGCGCCGGCTCCGCCGCCTGGGCGCGGCCCGGCGCGCTGCCGCCCGGCGCGCTGCGGCCGTGCCCGCGGCTCAGCGTGGTGCTGGGCGGTGAGGCGGGCGCACTGCGGGAGCTGGAGGCGCGGCTGCTGGCGCTGGTGCCGTGCGCGGCGTTCCGGCGGGCGCTGGAGCGCGGGCTCGGGCGGGCGGAGCGCTGGCGGTTCGGGGCCGAGGGTGAGGCGGGTACGGAGCCGCGGGCGCTGCCCTGGTTCGCCTGGCTGCGGGTGCCCGGGCTGGACGCGGCCGAGGGCGGCTGGGCGACGCGGGCCAGCGCCGGCTGCCTGCGCAAGGGGCAGGCGCTGCTGGCCTGCGGCTCCCCGTTCGGAGACCTGTGCCCCGAGCTCTTCCTCAACACGCTAAGCCGCGGCGTGGTCAGCAACCTGGCGGGCGAGGAGAACGCCCTGGTGCTCACCGATGCCCGCTGCCTGCCCGGCACCGAGGGCGGCGCCGCCTTCGTGCCCTCGCCGCAGGGGCCGCGCGTGGTGGCCGTGATCGCCGCCTCCCTCTGCTGGAAGGGCGCCGAGTGGGTCGGACTCACGCTGCTCTGCTCGCTGGCCGCCATCCTGCGCAGCAGCGCCGCTGTGCTGGGCGAAGCCGGGATCGCGGTGCCGCCGGTGCCGGCCTGGGTGGCCGCGGTGCCGGCGAGCGGCGGGCAGGACCCGCTGGGCTGGACGGCGCTGGTGGAGTGCGGGGCCACCTGGGGCTCCGGGGTGCTGCTGGCACCGAGGATGCTCCTCACCTGCCGGCACGTCGTGGAGGCCAGAACCCCGCTCCATGTGACGCCAGCGGCCGGCCCCGGCCAGTGAGTGCGGCTCACCTTAACCCCCGCACCCTGCGTGTCCTCCGCTATGACATCTCGTTAACCTTGCCCTTAGGGATGCCGCCGCCCTCAGAGGACGTGTGGTGTTCGCCACCGAGGAGTCGTCCCCCTTCGACGTGGCCGTGGTGGAGCTGGAGGAGAGCGTGCCCGGCTTCGTCCCGCCGTGCCTGGCTGACACCTTCCTCCCAGGTAAGCGATGGGAGGACACGGGGTGTGGGGAAGGGACGGCCTCGCCCCCTTCACCCACCTCCTGCCTCTCCCATCCCAGGAGAGGAGGTGAGCGTGGTGGGCTTCGGGGCGCTGGGGCGGGCGTGCGGCCCCTCGGTGACAGCCGGGGTGCTCTCGGCCGTGGTGGCGGTGGCCGGGCACCCCGTCATGCTGCAAACCACCTGTGCCGTCCACGGCGGCTCCAGCGGCGGCCCCCTCGTCTCCTCCCGCAGCGGATGCCTCATGGGTAAGCCAGGAGTGGGTAGGAGGGTCCCATGGGTGTCCCCCGGCCAGACCCAGTGACAGATCGCTGTCTCCCCGCCAGGAATCGTGGCCAGCAACACGCGGGACACCGGTGCGGGGGCCACCTACCCGCACCTCAACTTCTGCATCCCCATCAGCGTCCTGCAGCCCCTCGTGGCGCGCTACCGCCGCACCGGCGACCCCGACGCCTTCGCGGGCCTCAACCGGGTGGGTGAGGGGGTGCGGGCCACCTGGCAGCTCCAGCAGCGGCCAGGGACCCCCAGCAAGCTCTGAGCCCCCTCCCGGGGGGCTTGTGCCAGAGACCGAGGTGCCAGGGACCGAGGTGCCAGGGATGGGGCTGCCGCATCCCCTCTCGGCCCCGAGCACCTGGACTCCGCAGAGCCGGTGGAGCATGGGCAGGGGATATGGCACAGTGCCTTTGACAGCTGCTGACAACTCCAAATTGGGGAGGTTTGGGGTCTGTGTTATCGTTTTATTTTCTCCCTGGGGCCATAAATGCTGTGAGTTGAGGCCCTGGTGTCCCGTGGTGCTGAGTGGCTGTGGGTTGGGTTGTGGGGTGGCAGGTTGGTCCTTTAAGGGATATTCTGGGTCATGAATAGGATTGGATTGGGGTTTTGTTTGGGGTTGGGGTAAAGCATGGGGAGGGAGGGCTGTTCTGAGTCCTTCTATGGCTCTGGACCCCGTGGAAAGGATTTGGGGTTCTGGAAGAGGGTCAGGAGCTGGGGAGGGGACACATCCCTGGGGAGTTTCAGCTTGATGGCAGCAGAGTGCAGGAACCAAACCCAGGGCACTGACTCCTATCCCAACCCACTCCCCAGCCCAGCAGTGCCCACTCAGTGGAGAGCACAGCACCACCCCCTCCCCAGGACACCCCTGCAGGGCTGGGGGGCACGGGGGCGCTGGGGGAGGAACGGCCGGGCGAGTGTTTGACACAGCACGGGGTATTTATTTCACAGCCGCTACACAACGCCGGGGGCCGGGGCAGCCACGCAAGCACAACATGAGGGATGCGGGGAGGAAGGGGAGGGGCAGCTTATCTGTAAGGGGGTTTGTTGGTTTTGTTTTTGTTTTTTTTTTTTCCTTTTTTCCCACTTTTATTAGCGCCATTTGCCCGGTTGAAGACCACGCAGCAGCACACTAGGCCTACAAGGCTCTACCCAAAAAAAAAAAAAAAAAAAAAAAGCTCAGGCTCGCACAAGAGCGGCCCCCCCGCCCCCCGCCATGCCACACCGGCAGCGGGGGGCTCACGGGGACCCCCGGCTGGGGGGCTGCCTCCCGGCCGTGCCGCCCACCGGGCTCTCCTGCTCCTCTACCAGATGTAGCCGCCGTCGTCGCCCTCGCCCGCTTCGCCCTCCTCTTCCTCGCCTTCCTCGCCCGCCTCCTCCGGCTCCTTCTCCTCCTCGTCCTCCCAGCCCACGCTGCTGCCGAAGTCGCCCGAAAACCCCGTCGCTTCGTCTAGGGAAGGCGAGAGGCAGAGGTTCAGGGGCGGTGCCGCGGCTGCAGCCCCGTCCCCAGCGGGCTCTCCCCGCAGCTCTCACCGCAGTCGGGGCTGCCGTGGCCGCGGGTGCCCGTCAGCTCGGCCCCGTGTTGGTCCACGCACCAGCACTCGCCGCCGCCCGGCTCGCACTGTGCCCGCCGGTAGTAGCCATCCTCATCGCAGCTGGGAATGAAGGTGCCTGCAGGGAAGCGATGGCCCCCCACCCCCCAAGAACACGTGCAGTGCCTAAAAAGCCCCCCAGGGAGCTCCCCATCCTCATCCCGGCCCGGCTGCGCGGGGCACTGCTGAGGGAAAGGGCCCTGGGGCGTCACACTCACCCAGCTTTTTTTTGGTTGCTTCTTGGATCTGGATCTTCTCCAGCTCCCTGAGACAGGGCGGCTCTGTAGCCACATGCTGCTCTTAGGGTGGGCGTGGCGGGCAGCCCCTCACCCCAGCCCACAGAGCTTTCATCCCCCAGAACCATGGAGTACATCCAGCCAGACCCCACAGTGTTCATCCATCCCCAGGGCGTGCACCCACCCTGGCCCATGGAGTGCATCCCCACAGCCCTATAGTGTGTATCCATCCCCCTGGCCCTATGCTGTGCACATCCCCCGAAACCCAAGATGTGCTTCCCCATGACCCACAGCACACCCCAAACCCACAGCAAGGATTGCTCCATGATGTTCATCCCTCCCACACACACAGCACGGGTTCCTTATGACCCCACGATGTACATCACCCACTCCCAGCTCCAACCCCACGATGTACATCCCCCACCCCCGGGTCCCACATCACGGATCCCCCATAACCCCGTGATGTACAACCCCAATCCCACAGCACGGCTTCCCCAATCCACGGCATGAATCCCTCAGCACACGGAGCCCCCAGCCCCGCGGGGCGCATCCTGCTGACCCCGCGGTGTCCCCGCAGCTCCGCCCTGCCCTGACGCACTTTCCCTCCAGAAGCAGAAGCACCACTCGGCAGCGGAGACGCGGCCGTCCTTGGAGGTGTCGCAGGAGTTGAAGAAGGCGCGGATGCACACCTCGTACTTGTCCAGGTTGATGGCGGCCAGCTCAGCCGCCTCCAGGAAGAGATCCCCGCTCGTGTCCAGCCGGGCAAACATCCACCCCACCGCCTCCTTGCAGGTGGCCGCCACGCTCCTCTCCAGCGCTGCGGGGCGGGATGAAGCCCGTGGCTCCCGGTCCCCGCAGGGACAGCGCCCCGCGTCCCCTCCCTGCGTGCTGGGGACACGTACCGGTGGCGGGGCTGGCGGGGAGCCCGCCCGAGCCGTTCTGCTTGGCGTTCTCACGGAGCAGCTGGAACCAGTCACGCAGGCGGTCACCCAGGTCGGCCAGATCCTGCCCGGTGCACAGTTCTGCGGGGTCCAGCGGGGCAGCGTCAGGCCGGGCAGAGCTCGGGGACGGCGCCCCGGTGCCCAGCACCGCGCTCACCTTGTTTGCTGTCGCCGGCAGGGCTGTGCGGGGTCGGGCAGGGGCACTGCCCCTCGCACCGCACCGTCAGCTGCTTGCTGGCCAGGCACGCCTGCTGCTCCAGCTTGCACTGCGGGGCGGCAGTGGGACGTCGGCGGGGGCACACGGGGCACAGGGCCCCGTCCCCGCGGCCCGTGCCCCTGTCCTTACCGCCGAGCTGTAGGTGTGGCCGTCGGAGCCGCAGACGGCGGCCACCGGGGCGGCGTGGCAGGGCTTGCAGCCCCCGTGCGCCTTGGGGCCCAGCGGCTTGATCCTGCACGGGGGGAGAGGGTGCTGAGCCCCCGCCTCGGCTCCCCCTTCCTCCTGCCGCCCCCCCGCGCTCGTACCTGTGCTCCAGCTTCTTGCGGCTGATGCACATGGCGCGCTGGTAGCCCTGCGCCACGCACACCTTGTGCCGGCTGCACTTCACCTTCTGGCAGGGGTCCTTGGTGGTGTCCAGGGCTGGGGGGGCAGAGAGGGGCTGGGGAAGGCGGGGACGCCCCAGGGGAGCCCCGACAGCGCTGGCCAGCAGCCGGCCCGGCACAAAGCGCCATTCAGGATGCAGCTGGGCAGCAGGCTCGGCACCAGCTGCTGCTTCCCGGTCTGCACCGACCCCACCACAGCTCCCAGCCGGAAGCGAAAAGCCCGGGGGTGCAAGCGGAGGGTGCGGCACACATCCCCCCCTAATACTGACTGGCACCGAGCCCTCTGCACCCCATCTCAGCGGTACCTTCATCCCCGGGCTGGTTGTCCTCCCAGCTCTTGATGTAGTCATCCTGCGAATTGGGGAGAGCTCTGCATGAGCGCAGGTGGTAGGAAAGGTGACACCGGGCCAGGCGTGCCATCACTCGGCTCGGGGCCACCGGCCCGGAGCGGCTCCCGCTGCACACACCCCCCGGGAGGGCAGGGAGCAGGGACGGGGAGCAGCCTCCCCCCCCACGCGGGGTGTCACCCCCTCGGCAGCCCCTCGAGGCTCACCTCCACCTCCTGGCAGCACGGCAGCGAGATGGCCCAACCGGCACCGAGAAAAAAGAGAAAGAGAGAGAGAGAGAGGGAGTGTGCCCACGGTCAGCTCTGGGACAGCCCCAAGCCCTGCTCTCAGCCCCAACCCACAGGGCCAGGCACTCCGTGCCAGCGGGGCACCCCGGCCTTTCAGTGCCCAAAGCTCTCAGCACGAGCCCTGGATATCGCTGGCACCAAGCACCAACGTGCACCCCCATCTCTGGCTCTAGACCTGTAATCCTGGAGAGCCTTTACACAGGATATAAAGCCTTCCCCCACCAGGCAGCTGGGAAAGCCGGGGAATAGGGATGGGAATTGCATCGGGTGGAAGAAGCCCCTCGGGAGCCCAGTGAGGACCTCAGGGGATCCCCATGGTGCTGCCACCCTGATTCTTCCACCGTGAGCCCAGAAGGAGTGGGCCAAGATGGATGTCGCTGCCTGGGGAGGCAGAACTGCTCCCACAGGACCCCGAAAGCATCCCGGGGGTGTGGGCGAGTAGCAGGGACTCAAACACTCCCAGCAGGCAGCATCGCCCGCCCCACGGGATGCTCCAGGGTGGGCTTTGCCATACGGCAGGAGCATCCCAGCCGCCCCGGGGAGGGTGGGCAGGGTTTGGGACGGCGGCTGGAAGCAGCGGCACGGGGGGCAGCCCTGGAGGGGATGCCTCGCTCCAGCACGGCGGTGTTTGCCGTATAGCCGCGCTCCCGTGCCCTGATTGGTAACACTGCGGCGCCCGGCAGAACCCTGCGGCCGCCGGCCTCCTCCCCGTGCACCCCCCCACCGGCGCTGCTCAGCCGAAAACCCCACAAATCCATGGATTTGCTTATTAATCCAAGCTCGCCGCCAGCAGGGCTGCAGTCTCCCCAGCGCGGCAGCCGTGCCAATGCAGGGTGGGCCCCACGTGTGCTGCCAGCGCCCGGGGATGGGGATGGCTCGGCCCTGAACCCCCCCGGGGATGCTCAGTGCCATGGAGGCACGTCCCCTCGAGCACCCGCAGCCATCCGAGGTCCCCAGTGCTGGTGCTGGCCAGCGGGGGTAATGCGGGCAGGGGTCTCCAGGAGAGAAATTCACACCTTTGCACCCTCAGCCGTGCTCTGCCCCCCTAACTGGTTCATTTCGGCGGTGGTGCCCCCTCCTGCCCTGCGGTGGGCACATCTCCCTTGCTGCCATCCGTCCGTCCATCCATCCATCCATCCATCCATCCATCCATCCATCCATCCATCCATCCATCCATCCATCCATCCATCCATCCATCCATCCATCCAATCCTCGCTGCCAAGGTGAACCCGAGTGTGCATCTGAACAAAGACCCGAGGGGCTGGCTCGGGGTGGGGGGCCGGCTCGGGGATGTGCCACCTCCCCGCCCGGCTGCTGCAGGTGTCCTGGGTCTCCCTAGGATGGGGGCTGCAGCACCATGTCCCCCACCCAGGAGGTGTAAAACGAGCCCAGGAAAAACCCCGACTGCCCCGTAAAATTAAGGGCTGGAGCTAAATGCCATCGAGGCTGCGTATCACCGAAGGGTGACAGGATCCTGAGCTCGGTGTGCCAGGTGTGCAGTGCCTGCATCCTCACCCTCCCTGCCTCGCGTCCCCCCCCCCATCCCCAGGGGTCACCACCCCGCGGAGGCAGCGCCGGCTCCGGCTGCGGCACCGCGCGGGGCTCCGGGGGAGCGGGATGCTCCTGCCTGCTCGGGCTGCGCTGTCACCGAGTGTTTCGGGCCACGGCGCAGCCCCCGCAGCGGGCCCCCATGTGGGGGCACGGCAGAGGGTGCAGGGGAAAGCACCCGCGGTCACCGGAGAGGGTCGCTTTGGCCTTAAGCCCTGGCCATAGAAGCACTGGCATAAGCCGCGCAGCTTTGGCGTCGGGCAGGGAGGCGGCGGCGCTGCCGGAGCCGGTGAGCATCCCCCGGGTACGCGGCCGGCAGCCGCCCACGGCCGCGGCGGGATGCGGGCACCGCCGAGCATCCCCGGGATGGGGCCGGGGCCGGGGCCGGGGAGGGTCGCGCTGCGGCAGCCGCAGCGGCGGGGGCGGGGAGCGCGGGGAGCGCGGGGAGCGCGGGGAGTGGGCTCCCGGTGCCCGGCAGCGCGTCCCGTGCCCCCCGCCCCGCTGCCGGCGCGGACTCACGTCTCGGAAGCGGTTCCAGTGCTTGATCCTGCCGCCGTACTGGGAGATGGACGAGAGCCACTGCTCGTCCTCCATGAAATTGCCGGGGCTCTCCCCCGCCGCGGCGGGCCCGGGGCCGGTGGCGGGGCCGGCGGCGGGCCCGGGGCCGGCGGCGGCGGCGGGCAGGAGCAGGGCCAGCAGGGCCAGCAGGGCCAGCAGGGCGCGGCGCCCGCCGCAGCCCCGCATGCTGCCGCAGCGCCGGGGGGAGCGGGCGCGGTGCGGAGCGGTGCGGTGCGCACAGGGAGGCGCCGCCGGCGAGTGCGGCCGCGGGGCGGCACCGGGCGGCACCGGCGGGAGGGCGGGGGCGGGGCCTCCGCCGCGCCCGCCGCACCTGCGCGCCGGCACCGGGGCGGGGGAGCACGACACGGCACGGCACGGCACGGCACGGCAGGGCACCCTTCTGTCCCCATCCTGCACCCCGTCCCGCGTCCCTCATCCTGCACCCCTGCCACACCTCCATCCTGAAGTTCTCGTCCTGCACTACCGGTCCCTTCCGCGTCCCCATCCTGCGTTCCCCATTCTGCATGCCCCTGACGCATCCCCATTCCATATCCCGCATCCTGCATCGCCTGCCACACCCCTATCCTGCACCCCTCATCCCTGGTCCATACCGTGTCCCCATCCTGCATCCCCCATCCCCATCACATCTCCATTCTGCAGCCCCCATCCTGCCCAGTCTTCATCCCACATCCAATGTCCTGCATCCCTTGGTCCCTGCCATATTCTCATCCTGCATCCCTGCCACATCTCTGTCCTGTATCCTCCATCCTACATCCTTCAACCAGCATCGCTGGTCCCTGCTAGGTCCCCATCTCACATCCCCCATCTGGCATGCCCTGCCACATCCCCACCCAGCACCAGTCATCCCATATCCCTCATTCTTACCATGTATCCACTGTGCAACCCCCATTCCTTCCCCATCTCCAACTTGTATTCCCCATCCTGCATTCCCAGCTCCTACTGCACCCCAATCCCACAGCCCCATCCTGCAGCCTGTATCCCTGCATCTCCCATCCTCCAACCTTTCTCCCTGTGATCCTCACACTGCAGTCCCCACTCCTCAGCCCTCTTAGCACAGCACGCATTTTAGGACTCCAGGGAAGACTCCCACCCCTGTCCCAAGGTTTTGCTTTTGGATTTTCCCCTCTTCTCAGCGGGGGGAAATCAGGGTAGGCAACATGTGAGCTCCCTCACAGCTTCAGCTGGGGATGCCACAGCACACATCCAGCTTCTCTTCTTCCTGCCAGGATGCTCAGGATGGGAAGGATAACTGCCAGCAAACCCCAGTGACAAAAAGGAAAATATCAGAATCCTTAATTCTGCCTGGGGAAGGAGGTATGAAATGAATTTTGCTGTGCTAGGCTAGAGCAGTGGGATAAGCTGCCTACCAGTGAAATTCAACCAACTTCCAAAAGAATTGTCACTAAAACATGTTTACACAAGTGGGAAGAGGAGGAGTATGCTCCAATTGTCAAAAATTTGTTTGGTGAGAGTCGTTAAAAACTCATCAGGCAGAAGCTTCCCAAGGTGCATCTCCCCTTTCCTGGTGGCTGCGTGAGCAACTCCCGGGTCTGTTCCGAAGAGATTTGCCAAGTACCTCTTCAGGCTGGCGGGAGGATGACAGCAACTGGTGTTAAGTGCTCTCAGCACCTCCCTGTGAGTCTGTGCTGGTGCTCTGCTGCCCGAGGGAACCGTTTGGAAGGCGGCTTTCAGAGAGGACAAAGGCATTCTGGAGCCAAGGAAAAGGACACAAACAGCCCAGGCTGTAGCTGGGTACAAGCAAGGGCACCCAAGATGATTTGATTGCCTGACAGGCAGGCTTAAAAGCAGACAGGCAATTTGGTCTGGGAAAACACAAACAGCAGCAGGAGGAAAAAGAAAAGTAATCCCAGTTCCTGAACGACTCTCACTGCTGTTTGTGCATGGCCGAACAGCTAGCTCACTCTGGAGTGAAGACCTCTTAGAAATGATCACTAGGACACGTGGGTTCTGCTGGAGCACCCCTATCCCTGGCTGAGACACTCCACCTCTTCCACAGCACGATTCCATATCCATGGAAGCAACTAGGAATGGGCAGCAGCACTTGTTTTGTTACAAAACACCCAAGCACCAGCACCTTCCATTTTTCAAAGTGTTCATCCTAGGGCAAGTTGAAATCCTGTGTCGCTATTTTTACCAAATGTGAAGATTTACAGGAAAAAGCAACGTTGTCTTGAGATCTCTGAAGGATTCACAATGGAATCAAAGAGCTTGGTGCTGCTTTTAATGGAGAAACCACCTACAAGGCATATGTTTTTTGACACGTTCCTCAACGGTCACTGGAAAGAGCTCTAACCATCAATGTCTTCTTATTATCATAGTTATGTGTTGTGCTGGAAGTTTAATTACAGAAACTATCAATGCAACAGGAGGTAAACACTTTGCTTTTGAAGGGAATTAATTTATTTGGAGATCTACATCACACAGGCACGCTGCTGGAGATCCAAGCAATGTCTGACCTCAATATCGTTAAATCGTGCTCTGGGGAAGCTCTCCTGGATTTTAAATACTTATTTTAAGAACAAACTTCCTTCTTCTGAAAAAAAAGCCACGTTTAAACACCCAAAAGCCTCAGCTCTATCTGTTTTCTTGGAAAACCAGCAATCCACAGGCACCAAAAAGGCAACTTTGTGACATTTTGAGGAAAGGAGGAGGAAAGACCCCGACAACCCCCAAGGAGAGGGCAGTGGGAAAAGCTGCAGGGAAATGCCATGGTTCCCATGCTTTGGAGGAGTCATGAGGCATCCCAGCTTGGAGTTCCCAGGTTTCCCATTGAAGATTCATGTCCCATAAAACCTTCCAGTGAGGGACCATGCACACAGCAGACCTGCTCAAGAGAAGCACAGCTGCCCAGATGTTGCATAGTATCCAGAGGCGTCCGAGGAGAACCTCTGGGAGAGAAGCACCGAGTCCAGCTGCACCTCCCCGAAGTGGAAATCCTCAAAGAGCTGAAAGAAAGAAGGAAAAAACCACTTGAAGGGCACCAGAGAAATGGAGCCTGCAGCTGGCCCATGGCTCTGTCAAAAGCCTCTACTCACAGATTGGTTTTGCCTTTAAATCAAAGTGTTCTTTACGTTATTTTTCCCACTAAAGACTGCACTTGAACTCTTTTTATCTACAGCAGCAGCTGCTCAAGCCTGCCCTGTTTTGCTGCCTGTGTCACGGAGGGAGCGTGGGGAGGCTGCTCACTGCTCTGGAGGCACCACCCCCGGGCGGCTCTCAGGCTCTGCAGGAACAAGGTTTGAGGCCAGCAGGTTTGCACCAATCCAGGCCACAGGATGCAGGATTTAACAGCTAGAGCTCAGTCCGAATTCTAACTAGAGGCACAAGGCTCGTCATCCCAGCACTGACCCCGCTTTGTTCAACAAATCCGTCTTTGTTCGGCAAAGACTTGAGTGCAAATGAAGGAAAGCAAGCCAAGTCCGGCGCCCGGGGGGTGTGTCCCTGCCCGCTAATCCAATCCACGAAGCAGACCAACAAAATGACATCAGAATTTCTTACAAGAAGTTGTTGCTGGAAAAGCGTCGTGTCCAAGCGTAAAGTGCTCCTCCCGTTCCATTAAGCAGCAGGAAATTGCTCTACCTGGGAACATCAGCTGTGCCTCAGGAAAAGCTTCTCGGTGCAGATGCTAATTTGGAAGCTCTGTTTAACCGGGGAGCTGTGAGTCACTGAGAACCTGAGCAGCGACTTCTCCCCACCTTGGAGATCTCCAAAATCTCCATTCCATCTGTCTCCTATTCAATTTTCTATCTGTCCCTTGCAGGCGTGGGCTTGAGACAGTCCCACAGCCCTTCCTGCCCTTACAGAAGGCAAGAAGGAAAGCCAACACATTAAACCTCCCCGAGCCAAGGGTGCATCAATTCCTCCACAGAGGGAATGACTGAAATCCCAAATAACTACTTAGCATCTGAAAGGCTGCACTTCACCTCCTCCAAAGAGGCATTTGGCTCTGCCTGGCACTGATTTGGGCACAACTGCTCTTTTGTTGGTTCTCCCAAGAGTATTCTGTTGTGTAAATACCCTTTTTTTTCCAGAGGAAACCAGCTAGGTTTTTTTTTTTTCAGGACAATTCCTGGGTTTGCTGTGACTCCACAAAGGAAAAGAGCCATAGGGAAAGTGATTCCTTGCCTGCCTTGGGGCAGAGCAAAAGACCTCAGGGCAGCAGCGTGGCCTCAAGGGACACTGCGAGTGGTGGCTCCACGGGGTCACTGCCCTAAAGAAGAGCAGCCTCCAGAAAAGAAGCTGTGCTAAGGAAGCATCTCAAACCGGGAGAGGAGGAAAAGAGAGGAAGAGAAATGATGACAGCCACACAAACTCCATTTCATACAATTAAAGATTTATACAAGAAAGATTAATTATGTTCCCAAAAGCCTGTGTCGTTCACGTTGGAGGACTTAGGATAAAATGTCTCATTAATAAGAGATGGCAGTAAAAAGGGGTTGGTCACCTTTCTCTTTTTGTTTTGGCTGACCTCAGAAGGAAGGATGGCTTCCTGCAGTGCTCTGCCACTGTGCCCACTCACCCCAAACCTTAACACCTGTCCCTGTCACAGTGGCTGCTCACACTGTCACTCCTTTCCATCACACAGCACTCTCCACCCAGGAAAAACAGAAATCACCTCTCTCTTGATTCCTAACAGAGGGAGTGGTAGGTGTGCTGGTAAGCAAGGAGTACTAGGGTTTGAAGAGGACCCCCCAGCACCTAAAGGGGCACCAAGGGAGCTGGACAGGGACTTTGGACAAAGGAGTCATGGGACAAAGAAGGATGGCTTCCCACTGCTGGAGCATGATTCTGATATTAGGAAGAAGCCCCTCCCTGTGAGGTGGTGAGGCCCTGGCACAGGATGCCCACAGAAGCTGTGGCTACCCTGTCCCTGGAAGTGTGCAAGGCCAGGCTAGATGGGACTTGGAGCACTCTGGTCTAAGGTGTCCCTGCCCATGGCAAGAGGGATGGAACAAGGTGGAGTTTAAGGCCCCTTCCAACACAAACCATTCCAGGGTTCTATGAAGAAACAAATTAAATGCTGGGATGTGCCAGACTCATCAGCAGCACTAGAAGTCAAACCTTTCCACAAAATAATCAAAGGAAGAGTTTTGTTTATGCTATTGCTGCACACCACAACCTGTTCTTCTCACTAAACACAGGCACTTCAAAGCAAAAATTAGTTAATGACACAAACCTTTCCCGAGCCCCTCTTGTCCCACACAGCCTCAGGCACGTCACAGCAGAAGGATGATTGGGAAGCCCCAGAAGACACTGCCCAGGTCAAGGAGCCTCCATTTGTACACTGCCAAAAGTGCAGCAAAGCCATTGTACCGAAGCACTTTGTATTCCCTTGGCTTTTATAAGATTCACCACCTCCCGTGTGTTCGAGCAGCTGTGTGTTTCCCAGGGAGGAACGCTGCTAGAACTATTGATTTTTGGTAATGTGGCTGTACTTTCTGAGAGTAAACATGCTACAAGATTTAGAGGACAACCACAGACACTTTTTCCTGCTCTTGTTTCAGGCTGGCTTCTCACTGATGCTCCTGTGCTCCCTGAGGCTTACCATGACAGAAGGCACCCGGCTCCAGGCACAGAGATCACTGCACATCTGAGACCTGCCCCAGGCAGTGTGGACAGAGGCCTCTCAAACATCATCCTCCAACACCTCTGAAACACCAGGAATCCTCCAAGACCTCTGAAACACCAGGAAGTGGCTTCCCATCACGAAAGCATCCTGTGCTCAGGTCCCTGGGGACTCGGGAAGAGATTGCAGAAAGCCAATCCTCTGCTTTTGACTTTCACTTCTATTTATCTTGAGGAGAAGCCAAGCAGAGCCAAGAAAGATATTTTTAACTCCCCCCTCTCCCCAGCCACCACGGAAACGCTCTGGTTTCAGAGGAGCCCTGGAGCACAGCTGATGAAATGCCTCCTGGGAAAGCATCTTAGCAATTCTGCACCAGGAAAGAAGGTACCTGGAGGTTGTTGCCTTCAGAAGCAATCACTGATAACCCAAAGATTGGCCAACTCCCCTTCCTGTCCTTTCCTACACTGCCAAGGGCCCACCTTTCCCTGAAAAGGCTGCAGGGAGCACGAGGAGATGTGGATCAGGAGCAGGCAGGAGGGAGGCAGGGGAGGAGAAATGCAGTCGCCTGCAGAGCCATGTCATTTGATTGGAGTGGGACGCCAGGCTCAGCAAAAGCACAGTAATTCTATAAATCCAAGCATGCCAAAGGATTTATGTCCTCGATGCCCAAGGAATAAATAAGAGGATGGAGGTTGGGGTTGGTTTTTTTTTAAAGTATTATAAATGAGAATGAACCTGATGGAGGTAAAGGTCAGCTTACAGAATCAACACCACGCATGCAGTGCAAGCTACTAACTCCCATCAAGGGAATAGCACTTAGAGGACTAAGTGCCCTCTGTCTCCCTGCTGCCTTCCCAAATTGAATTAGAATGGAATAAGGAAAGAGCACTGTTAACTTTTAACCCCAGACCCAGCACCTCCAAGCAAACGCTCCAGGGATGTGTCCTGCCTTTCAAGCCACAGACAAAGGTTTGGGAAACTCTCAGCGAGACTGGCTGCATCTCCCATGGGGACAGAGCAGGTGCCTGCAGAGTGGCAGCAGCAGCATCCCAGGACTTGTGGGGATGGCACAGACTACAGCCACACTGCCCTCCCCAAAAGCCATGAGTTCCCAAGAGGAGGAGAAAACTGGATGATGGATAACCCACATTTCACAGGTCAGCCTGCAAATTACCATAGGCCCAAGTGCTCCTCTCTCATCCTGGGGACTGGGTCCAAGGACACACCACCCAGGTCATGATGAAAGGCAGGCAGCCCTCTGGTCACTCCCAAAAAGCAAGTTTTCCTCCACTTCTCTCCCCAGAGTCGTTTATCCTGAGCCAGGAAAAGCCAGCAGCACCACTGTAATTTCTGACACCACATTTTCTCCCATTTAAGACAATTCTGTTCAGATGCTGGAAACCCTTCTTCCTCTGAGGTCTGTTCCCCTCGATTACCCACAAATTACCCAGCAGACCTCGTCTGGGATGAGACAATCATTTTCTGAAGGAAAACAAGAGGTTGAAGACTTGTTTTGGGAGAGATGGAATCACACATCAAACCGCTCGCTCCTTGCGAACCCGAGCCAAAACTGCTCGTACAAACTTCAACCCCTAAACCACAACAACTTCCTTATCAAAGGCAGAGCAACAGATCAAACCCTCTCTGCCACGTTTTCTTCCCCTTTTTAAGCCTGTGAAGTAGGTTTTGCTGAGGCAAGGAGGAGGATGACTCCTCAATGAAGAAGTTAAAAGAGGCGCCTAAATGATGTCGTGTTCCCAAGCGCGGGTGTTTGTCAAGCTGTCCTCCTCGGGGGGCTGGCTTCCCACAGACAACCCTCCTGGAATGAGACAGCACCTCTGTGTTCCAGCCTGGGAACAACAGCAATAAATCACAGCTAATCCACATAAGGACAGCAGCGATGTGTTTCAGCTCTGGTTATGAAGAGCAGAGGTGCCAACGCAAACTGTGGCTTTTAAATCACCTGTCACGGGCTCAACAAGCATGAGAAATATTAATGGATTCAGCTGGAAAAGCATTGGGAAGTGGGAGGACAAAGTAAGTCCACGGAAAGGAAGGGAGTCAGAGGTATTTAAAACTTCCTTCACGTAATCTCTGGCTCGCATTCACGCTGCCTTGGCCTGGATTTTGCCACTACCACCAGGATTATTGATCAGTTTTGAAAGCCTTACGTCGTTTACAGTAGTCAGCCAAAAAAAGACCCATCCTGAATTTATAAAAAGTCCAAGCAGCTCTGCTGAGTGCTTTGGAAATGCCGAGGGAGCAACAACTCACTGCGATGCCTTGCAATTAAAAATCCCTACTAACAAGCAGTGATACCATGGGATAAAATGGATATGCGCACACACACACACACAGAGACACACACAGACACACACCTCTCTGGACTGTGGGGAGCTGTGCTGTGAACTCCAGCCCCAGAAAGCAGTGCCTTAGGGCTGGGCTATTATAGATCAACAGCACAAAACTGTCCCCGGTGACTCAGCGCCGCAGGCGAGCAGCGCCGTGTAATGTCATTAGCCTGTGACAATCTGCCTCACCAACCCTGCTGCCCTCAGCAGGGAGCTGAGGGAGGGTCCTGTTATCCATATCTGGAACAAACACAGAAATTAGCAACTTCTGAGAGGCTGGGAGGAAGAGGCTCCCAGCTCCAAGAGCCTACAGCTGTGATGAGCTCACTGTCGTTCCTGCTGCGTGGTCCATGCTGAGGGTGGGATGCCAGCAATCCCTCCTCTGTTTCTCCTGGGTGGAAGATGTTTATCCACCCCAAGATGCCATCCAGGAAGGGTGTGAACAGGCTGAGCACCACTGGGCTCTGCCTCCCTGGATCATGCTGACAGACAATCCAGTGCTGGGTATTGGGGTCCAGCAGCTGACATGGAGAGCTCCAACCAGGAGATTAAATGGAGGCTTTGGAGGAGCTGGAGGCTTTACAGCTTCAGCACCAAGTGACAACACTCACCAGCTCACAGCCCCAGTGTGTCCCAATCAGAGCAGTGGTGAATGAAGCAGCAGGCTCAGAAAGCCAGGAGAATTCCTGGAAATCAGCATGTTACAGTGCTGTTGTCCCCTTTGGGGAAGGGGAGGAACAAACAAAATCCCAGGCACACGCTGACAAGTATGTGAGAAAAATTAAGTGGCATTTCTGAAGAGGTGCCTCAATACAGAGCAACACAACCTGTTCGTCTGCAGACTTTCTGTGTTCTCCCCTGGAAATTTTTCCAACTCATAAGGGATGATATGTTTGAATTGAAGTTTGTATAACACGTCCACAGCTTGGGATGGAAAACACTGGAGAAGAGTAGAGAACAATCACCCTTCCAAATCATCTGGTTGAAGCACAACCGCAGTTCCCCTGCCAGACACAGCAGGAAAGGAAGGTGATGACTCCTCAGCAAACTGCTGGATTACTGATACCACCACCACCAGACAAAAAGGACTGATGGAGGAAATGGCAAAAACATGGAAAAATTTAAAATCTCAAAAAATTTAATTTTGGAATGTGAAAGTAATACTGAGAAACACTGATGGGCTCTGAGAGAGTCCCCTGAACTCCAGCGAACTCTGTCCATCTGAGTTCTTCTGATTAACCTCCTTTGCTGCACAAAACACAGCCTTCAATCCTGCTTTTGGGATTCCACCTACTTGTTTAATATACCTCAGTCCTGCAGCCTCCCACACAGACCCATCAGGACCTCTCCAGAAGGCTCTTATCTCCACAGCTGCCACAGTTCCCTGTTGCAGGATGTGCTGGCAGTGCTCCTTCTTCCTCATTCCAAAAAACTCACCAAACCCCATCCCACCTGTGACCCAAACTTCCCCAAATCATGACAGACAAACCCCAAAGCAAAGCCCCTGGTGGCTCCCAGAAGATAAGACACAACCAGGCAAATTGTCAAGATCTGGGGAGTTTGTTAAATGAGTAGGTTCTTTTTCCTTCTATTTTTGACTTAGAAAATTTTCTGAAACAATTTGGTGCCAAAAAAAGAAATACCTGATTCCTGTGTTATTCACCCTGGACACCACTCTCCCAATGATTATCTGTCAGAGATTTAATTGTGCTTGGAAGCTTGCCAGGAATAATGCATGAGAAGCATAGGAAAAGCAGGTAGGCAGGCATTCATCCAGAGAGGTAGCTCTTCCCAGCGTTCCCAACCTTCTCCCCAAATTAGCAACTGCTTCCTTTCTATGGCTTTTTAAAGAATGGTTGGCTGGCCATCCAACATTTCCCAAGGCTGTTCAGGTGTTACAGTCTTGGGAAATGTTGTGCAGAGTGACAAGGGTGGAAGAGGGTAGGAAGGACAGAGACAGGGTGGTTGTCACCTGGGCTGTCACCACCAGCACCAGCCAGAAGGCTGCAGATTGTTTTGTTCTGCAAGTGTGCAGCTGGCTCTGGAGTGTCTCTCCATACCCAATATAGCATCCAGTCCTTCCACATGGATAATTCAAGGAACAGGCCCTTCCCCTCTCCTTTTCTTCCAGCCTCTGTCAAGATTTAAAAGGCAGCAACAGAGACCTTTTCACCTCATCTCCCTTAGGAGGAATAAAGCAGGCAGACTTTAGGAGGGAGAAAATCTTGTGACAGAAAAGTCCCAGTGGCCTCTCTCCTGGGAGATACCCAAGTCAGGGCTATCTCCTCTGTGGCACAGGAAAATCCCTCACAATTAAATCACCGGTGCAGTCCCTTGGAAACAACAGAACCATCTCTCCCTGGCAAAGTACCACCAACATAAGAAGCAGCAGCAAGTTCATGGAGAAAGATCCAAGGTGCATGATGGCAGGTTTCCTTTTCATATTTTTATTCCCTGAGCCCAACAGATGCCATGTACACACCAAGAAGCTTTTGGTAGGTTCACAGATGCCATCTCATGGGTGTTCTGCACGCATTCCATGTAGGAATCATGAAGTGACAAATGGAAGAAAAGATTAGTGAAGGTCATCGGCTCCACTATCCTCTCCTCCTCCAAGGTAGGAGGGGCTTGGTGGTGGCAGATTCTGGATTAACATCTCTGCTCCCTCAAAACAAACAGGACCCCTTTTCCCAGCTCCTCTAGAGCAGTGCTTCCTTATCCTCCCCTTTACAAAGATTTTCCTAATCCCTTGCTGCAACTTAAGCCCATTACTTATAATTTTATCATCTACTACTGGCAAAAGCATTCCTTAAGCTTCAAGACTTTTCCTATGTGCTGCCCTCTTCCCTTATCAGCCTCAAAACAACTCTTTCAGCCCCAGCTTGCAGGCATTTTCTACCCCTCCAATTTTCTTACTGCTGTCCCCTGTGCTCTTTGCACCAATCCAAGGTACCCAAAACTGGACAAACCCTTCAGCTTAGAGTAGTCAGAGCTTTACTTTAAAGGCATTTGCCTTTTTTTTAATATTTCCACAGACTGACTCAGTCTGGAGCAGCCCCCCATAAGCCAGACCCTGGCCTGTCAGGCTGGTATTGAGGAACTTCTCCATCCTATACCAATGCCACTGCTCCCTCCTGGACCTGTCCTTGTTTACAGTTGCCTGTTTGTTTCTGCCTGATTTCCCAACATTGTTTGGAGTTCTGTTCCCTTCTACTCATGTGTGCAATATTCCTGCCTCTCCCCAGCTGTGTTTCACCTGCAGACCTCAGAGCTGCCTGTAACACCCTCCTGACCTCCACGGGTGGGACCAGAACGAGGTTTCCAGCTCTGTGAATAGGGAAGCAGCTGATCCTTCTCTGACTGCTGCCATGTGAAACCTCAGCTCTTCATAAAACTGGAGCAAAGCCACCTCAGCTGCCAGAGGGTGATGCAGCAGTGGGGAGGGTGACATTCAGCAACAGTCTAAATTAATCTGTCAGGCTGGATTTTTTTTCAAATAGAACTGTTCAGGGCCGGGTGCAGGCCTTTGTTCAGCTGAGATCCCCTCCCTCCAGGATCCCCCCCTCCCTCTCAAGCCAAATCCAGTGGTGCTTCTGGCACTGCCACACTGCAAAACCTTTGCTGTAGCTCACAGTTTTGGGTCCGTTCCCCCCATCACAAATCCATGAAAATTCATGTGCTTCAGGAAATCAAACCCCAGTTGCTATGGTGAAAGGCATTCTGCAAACTAAGAAACAAATACAAGTGGGACATTTGGAGGTTACCAGATTTTTGCACGTCCTTCAGACAAGAATGAAAACCCTTTCAGCAAATTAAAGGTTCCGATAAGATCCCAGACCTACACCTCAAACGTGAGGGATTGACAGTACAACTGAAGGAAATTAATAATCAAACACTGCATATCTCCACAGAAGCCTCATCCCCATGGCTCCTATTACAGCAAATGCAGCAACAGTTTCTAAGAGCTGGGTTTTGCCTTTGCTGCAGAGAGGGCAGGAGGCTTGAGAGGCATCTGGGAACACCAGGACAAGGAGCTCCCATCAGTGTGACCTCTCACTACACCCACGAACACCAAGAGGAGGAGTCTAGCTACAGAGCCAGTAAATTAATTCAGACAGACACAGAAAATTAACCAGCAGAAGGGTCATGGCACCTTTGGGATGAACTGCCTACTTTTGCTAATCAGTGGGTTGGGGCTTTTGCATTTAATGTGCTGGGTTCTTGCCTTCTATTAAGGCACTGCTGTAATTCAAGCCCTGCCAGCTCCATGGAGAAATATCATCTTCTTAAGATCAAAGAGGTGACGCTGCCCTGGCTGGCTGGTGGCACAACAGGGATCTCAGAGAAGTGAGGAGGTGGGATGCTCTCCAGGTGGGAGGCAGAGGCACCCACAGAACCTCCAAAAAGCTCAGCTGCTGGCCTGGGTGGGAGTGCAGCAGTGCAGGGGCAAGAGGATTCAGAGACTCTCAACAAACCCTTTTCCAGCACTCACAGCTCCTGCTAAAATTAGTCAGAGGGGTGCAGAGCAGCTCTGAGAGAAAAAAAAGGCTTCTCCTTTTCTTGGTAAGGTCACCAAAGAGATCTCTGTCACACAAAGGCAGCACAAACCTTCTGCACTGTGTTCTCAGTGCAGTGGCTCAGCCTTCCCCCAAAACTCCAACACTGCCTCCAAGGCCTGAACACTCCAACAAAGATATTTTCCCTCCTTTGTCTACTCTGCCTTTTCAAATGCCACTTCAGATTCCTGTTTCATCAAATGCAAATAACATGAAGATGGCTTTTTCTCCCCCTGAAGAATATAATTCACAGGAAAGCATTTTCACAGCAACCCCAATTTAATCTCCTTTTTTTTCCCCGTGATTATACAAACTGATCTCCAGTCTCATCTGCTCAACTGTCACATCCTCCCATCCCACTGTTGCTCTAATTGCACACTGCTGAGCCCCCTCGATTGTTCTGGTACCTCTTGGTAATGGCAGGAATTCTCCCCTCTGCAAAGTGGCATCACAGCCTTTCATTCCTGCTTTTGATTCTTCTGCAAAAACGAGGTGAGGAAAGCACTGGCTTATTTCTGAGATACTGATGTTGCACCACAATCTCTTATTCAGTCTCTCCTCACCCCAGTGGATCTTTTTGTTTGGTATTTTTAACTCTAAACTTTCCAAGCAGCCACCTCCTGTTAGGTATTTGTTCCAGCTGTCAGTCCTACTTTGGATCTACATCTTTACCACCTTGCTGAGGATAACAAGATGTTCTTACCCTTTCTGAACACCAGGCAGTCTTGATCCTCACCTAACACCAGTTCTTTAGCTCTTTGATTTCACCTCAGCTTAAAAATACATCAGGAAAAGACTCAGCCACCTTAAAGCCACAAACAAAAATTACACAAAAGGCCTGAGTGCCTGGGTACAATGGCTGCAGAACAGGAGTCAGAGCTGTCTCTGCACAGGTGCAGATGTTCATTTGTTTAGAGCTTGGTGGGCTTGGGGTATTTTGAGGGCTCAGGGGTTTCTCCAGGCCAAGGTTTTTCTTTTCCATTGCACCTCTGTCTGTGGCATTGCATCGAATGCTTTAAAGTGAACTACTGCACAGCACAGCCACTGCACTGCTCTCACCCAGCAGGACAGGCACCAGTGACAGGGAACACCACTGGCTCTCCAGTGCATCAGCCAGTAAATGCCCCTTCCCCCAGCTCCCAGTGAAAGCAGATACAGTGCCATAACTCAGTACTTTTATGCAGGCCTCAAAAGAGAAGGAGTCTCATCAAATGATGCCTTATCTGACCAAGAAGCCCTCCCTGGGCACTCCTGCAGCCCTGCTGCTGGACAAGGCCACAGCAGCATGTGTCAGCACCTTGGCTGATCCTGTTCCCAGTCTCCCATCTCAGCTTAAAGTCTCCCCTAATGCCCTAAGACATAAGATGTGCAGCTTTCTGCTGCTGTACCTCAGTAGCTGCTCCCTTAATATTTAATCTAGTAAGCTGTTAATGCACAGATCTGTGCTAAGCAGCAGAGTTCAGCTTTTTCTGCACTCAAAATTTGCTTCCTTCTTGTCTGAACGAGGCAAAGACCGTTCATTTACTTCTCAGCCCTCAACTCAAGCCAAAATTCATTCCCTTTTGACCCAGTGAGAGCCCAGGTGGTTTTCTTCCTTTCCCTTAAATGCCAAACAGAAATTTTTGGCCGCTCGGCCTTTTTGCATTTCTTTTCATTTTTATTTATTCACTGCAGGCTTAGTTGGGTTTTTTTTTAATTGTTGTTTTCTTTCCACTAAACAAAAATAAATAAAGGCCCGGAGGCAGTGCAGCCTCGTCTCCGGAGACGCCGGCAGCTGCCCCGGCCGCCTCCGTGCCAGCGCTGTGCCAGCTGCAGTGCAGGGCACGCGGCCACCGCCGGGACACGGGCTGGATGCTGCCAACCTGGCATCTCCCCTGGCCCAGCCCTGCCCAGCTGAGGGGGCTTTTCAGACAGAACTGCTGCCTCCTCCTTTCGCTGGCTGGGATCCCTTCCTGACCGGAGCGTGATTTCGGTGCGTGACTGGGATGTTCGAAGCCAGCCTAGAAGGAATACTAGAAATCACTCCATGAAGCATTCCCAGCATTTTGGGAAAAGCCAAAGCTTTGTTGGGCACAAACCTATTGGGTCACACAGCCCCTTGTGCTCTCAGCTCCACCTAGGCCAGGAAAGCTTTTTCAGGGATATTCTTCAAGACAGAAGTAATTTAAACTCCCAAACGCAAGTCATCCTACAGGATCTATTTTCTGAGCAGTGTGGGAAGGTACCGGCCTGCACAACCATTTATTAGCACAAATAGGAGTGTATGTTTAACTCTGCGGAACGGCTAGAACAAAGGATTATTAAATAAAATTCCGATTAGTTCAGCTGAAAGCAAAATACCAGCTGGAGCCTAGCGTAGCGCAGGCATGTTATCAGCAAACATGTGCTGCCAGCGCATCTGCACACACACACACACAGAGCTCTGGCCACGGGGAGCCTCAGCCTGGAACAGCAGAACCACAACACTTCCACTTCCAACACTTCCATGTGCTCCATGCCCCGACAGCTCCAACCCTGCCCTGAGCCTTTGGCCCTACAGGGCAGCACAATGGGACGGAGAGCAATGAAACCCGAGTTATCCCACTTGCCCTCCTACCAGCAGCCATGCTTTGTTAGCGTTCCAAGTGGGAGCACAGCCACTCAGCACAGCTATCCCTGAGTCCCGCTGCCTGGAATCACATGGGGGGCACATGGCTCTCCCTCCCACCAGCCTGCCCTAACTCCATGCAGCCATATTCATTAACAGCCCGTCGTTTAGATCCTGGCGCAGAAGTTAACGAAGCCACTTTGCGAGAGGGCAGCCTCCCCAGCAGCAGATAAATAATGGATATAAAAGCAGGCTGGGGAGGGAACTGGTGCATCCTTGCAAGGTCATGCTGGAATGCATCAGTGGCTCACTGAGGCTGGGCTCCTCCGGTAAGAAGCCTGGAGCTATTTATGACTCATGTAATTAATTAATGCCAACGGGCCTTCTGCTGCAGGCACGTGGGAGACCAAAGGGAAATACGAAGCGGGCAGGTTAGGAAATGCAGTGGAGGTGGGAGAGAAGGATGACATTTCTTGTGGCAAGACATGCTTTGAAGTAATTACCAGCAGTCCAAACAGCCAGCAGCTCTTTCAGCTACGTCAGTACAAAATCAATTAGGAGCTTTAAAAATGCATCGGGCTCATATTTTCCAAGAGCATCAAGAATAAGAAGCAGCCTCAGAGGGAGAGCAGTTGCATTTCCAATCACTGCAAGCAAGACCCTTCCTCAGATCCTCAGACCCCACGAATGGTGTGGCCAGCAGAGGGAGCATCATTAATACCTTCCCAATCACAAATGGTTTGCGATGAGAGCACAGAGGAAGACCCACAGTCTGATTTTATGTGTCTCTAAAGCCTGAGGCAAGTTTAACAGAAGCAGGAGAAAGGATCAAAGGTGAGCACAGAGAAAGCAGAGTCCTGCAGGCACTCAGGGCTCCTGTCACATACCTCCCCCTTCCAGAGCCAGCTCTCCCAACACTGGGAGCTATCCAAAACTGCAGATCACATCAACAAAGGGACCAGGGCTGTAGCTTCCCTGCTCCAGCTTGCAATACTGCAGACTCACACTGCACACTCAACATGTGGTGACGCTGAGTCATGACACCATGCTCGAACAGACCGTTTGAGGACAATGAGAGCTTAACCTAATTTTGTCCCTTTGTTTGTCCTCTGCACACAGATCAATCAGTTCCACTCCCTGCCTTCACATCCCCCTGCATCCAGTGCCTATACATTATTAAGACTGTAAATACAAATAAAGTGAACCCTTCCCCTCCTCTGGGAAGGCTCTGAAGTCCTTCTGGACTGTCCAGCTCCCACCCAGCCTGCACCCTCTCTCAGGTCTCTTCATTACCAGAATATCTTCTTACCGTTCCCCAATGTATCCATGCATTGTCCTCGCTCCCTCTTATCAGAGCTGCCTGCAACAAATCCTCTCACACAATGAGGACTGCAGATTTGCTTACAAGCCTGTGCTGTTTTCCATTTCTGCTCCTCTGTGCATCTCTTTTCTCTCTGGACACTTGCAGGGGTCAAGCATCACAGCATCAGTCTGCCACAGCCATCTGGATGAACAGCAGAGGCTGCCTGCAGCCCCAGCTCTGGTTGGCAAAGCCTGGGAGTCTGCAGCATGCTCCCCTTTGAGCCTTACCCAACCTCCACAGTCTGGGGGATCGTGGTTTCTACCCTCTGATCACTGCCAAAGCGCTCAGATCCTGGTGGGACTCCCTACAACCAACCGCTATTTTTCAGGATCAAATCAATAGCAAAGATTAAAAACAAGAAGAAAACAGTAAGTGAAATGAGAGTGGGGTTTAGTTTCATAAATATATATGAATAGAACAGGAGCAATGAAGAGCTTCTTTCTGGTGGGCTGAGAATCAACTCGAGCCTGAGTCTCCAGGGTAAAACAGGAGCAAAGTAAATGACAACACAAACACCCACTTAGCATTCGTGCTTCATATTCCTGCTCTGAGCCTCAGCAGCTTTAGGAACGCTCCTGTTAAAATACTGTAATGCTCCCAATTACAAGTGATCTGGATTGTTTATTTTCTAGAGTCCTGTCCCCCCCCACATCCCCCCCCAACCCCAGGAGATCCCATAAACCTAAGACAAAAGCAGTTTGAAGAGGTGTTTTGACCTCTTTTGGCTATACAATATCCATAGCTGGCTCCATTTCCCTAATTGTTTCATACTGACCTTGAGGATATTTTGGCCATTAAATGACTCCCGCTCCTTGAAAGATGATTTACCAGTCATTGTGTTGTTTCGTTCTTCAGCTGTAGAGAGAAAAGCCACCACCAGAATGAGCTTCAGATGGGAGAACTCTGTGTGCTGTACTTCACCCCCCACTCTGTCCCTCCCCAGTCAGCTGCCAGCTAATAAACCATCTTTGCCCAGCTCTCTGTGCAAAAAATCCCACTTCCACTTGGATTTTAGGAGGAAAAGGGCTGGAATTGGTGCTTCTATTGGGATCACCTCTTGTTACCAGGAGGAAATGCCTTAAATCACAGCTACTGCCATAGTGACTCTGTAGGGCTGACTGCTCAGGGCAACACACCTGCTTCTCTCTGGCTCATTTTCAACCCACATCCTGCCATGTCAGGGTGAGAGACAGCACTTGTGTGGCCTGGAACAGCACCAAATTCCAGGTTGAGCATGCCAGCACAATGCCAGGCGGGATGCAGACGGCACTGACACAAACCTCTGCTGCCTGCACCATACATGTGGTGTGATCTTTTGGGATGGGCACGCATCCACACACACACACACAGACTTTCAGAACAGCAACCCAGGCCTACAGGAACTGCCAAAAGTCTGAGATCCATTTCCCCAGAGCACATTGGGGTTTTATATAACCCCCAGTACATGATCTGCTCTTTCCACAGGACCTCTGCCTCACTCAGTGAATACATTCAGCACTTCTTTTTCATCTTCATCATGAACTGTGAAGTCCCCCTCACATCCAGCCTGCTGTTCAAATCCTGTGTGGAATACAAAGCGACTTCTATGGCTGCCTGCAGAATGCTCTCTCCCCATTGTGTCTGAATGCCTGGCATGCCTCATGGGGTTGTGCAGAATATAGACTCAAATGCCAGACCTAGTTGCCCATGTGCCCCCCCTCACACCCAGCCACATCAGCACTCTGGTGTCACATTTTCAGGGCTCAGCTTGAGAGCTGAACCCCATCTTTACAGGGTTTCTATGCCTTGGGTGTGTTTGACTTCAGCAGCAGTCAAGACCCAAAACCTGCCCAGAAAACAATGACACAAATCACCTGCTGTTATCACTGTCCTCGCAGAGATTCACAGAGACAACAACTAAAGAATTCTTGACACAACCTATTGCAGTGCACAGGGGCCACTGTGCCAGAGCACACACATTTGCACACAGAAAACCAGGCTGTAACACACTGCCCCTCCCCAAGGATGATGCTTTTAGGGTTGCTTTATAAAGTAATGTGATCAGAACGGTGCTACAGACAGCCAGAGTAGACCATCTTTTGGCAGAAACAGCAGACGCCACACACTCAAGAATAGCTCACATTCAGCTTCGCAGACGTCTGCATCTGATTTAAGGAGAAAGACAATGGAATCACTTTCCTAAAGAAATGGGCAATCTCTAAGTTGACCAAAGAGGATTATGTTTTCATCTTGTTTGAAGGTCAGCACAACACATGGAGTTGTTACTCAGTTTCAATTTTACACGGGGACACAGAGAGCCCAAGATTTCACCTCCATGAACAGCAGCTGAGGTCACTTGTTCAGCCTAAAGGAGACTGAGGGCAGACCTCATTAGGGTCTGCAGCCTCCCCACAAAGGGCAGTGCAGGAACAGCCCTGATCTCTGCTCTCTGTGATGAGGGATAGGACCCAGGGGCATTGCTGGAGCTGTGCCAGGGGAGGTTTGATATTGGGAAAAGGTTCTTCCCTCAGAGGGAACACTGAACAGGCCCCCTAGGGCTGCCAGAGCTCCAGGAGCCTTTGGACAACACTCTCAATCAAAGGGTGGCATTGTTGGGGTGTCCTGGGCAGGGCCAGGAGCTGGACTGGATGATCCTTGTGGGTGCCTTCCCACTCAGGACATTCTGTGATTCTACTTGAACGTATTTTTCCCCAGCGCAGATACTATGAGCACTATTGGGTGACAAGGTTTTGAATCTATGACTCTTGCTCATTGCTTTTTTTTATTTTCTTCTGGGTTTTATCTGCAGACATCTCCTCCCCAGCCCTGTAGGTAAGAAAAACCACACTGAAAAAGCAAACAACAAGAGCATCTGCTGAGCAACGGGACTACTTTAAATGCACTTAGCAGCACGGATGAAGGCTCTGTACCTACTTGGATCTTTCCTGAAGAGAGTGTTCATGACTGTGGCATGCAGCTTCACCCTATCCCATTCTTTAAGCATCAGGCCAGAGGCCACAAACCGCTCCACCAGCTGATCAGCGACCATCTGCAGTCTGGAAAAGCACAAAAAGAAAGAACAGGGTCACATAAAACAAGGAGTCTCTGGCTTTTCAGCCAGGAGGGCAGCAAGTGTGAAATGAAGTCTCTGCATACACACAGGAAAGGAGCTGGTCCCTGATGGAAAGCGAGCAGAGGCATCAGGATTCAGCTCTAATGCAAAAGGTTCTGACTGTTGGGCAAAGCTTCCCTTGTGATTGCTTCTGCTGCAAATATTCCACGAGGAAGGGCAGACTTAGCACAGCAGAGAGCTTGCTCACAGTGACAGATGTTACTGGGAGCTGAAGGATGCATCTTTCTACTGCCAGGAAACACAATGTGACTCTCCTTGCAAATGCTAAAATCTGCACACCCGCAGGGGCTTGGGCACCTTGACTCCCAGAGGATCTGCTCAGGGACTGCTGCAGCCTGGATCCTTTCTGTCCCACATAACCAACCCAGCCACTGGCTTTGCTTTCTGGAGAGCCCAGAACGTGGAGACAGGGGGCACAAACCCAGTCAGCACATCCTGATGAACACTCCAGCTTTGGAGCTACTGAGCAAGCAAAATCCAAGGACTTATTCCCACCTTGGCGTCTGACTGTCAGTATCTGAGAGCAGACCCACCCTAGCACAGGCAGCAGGAACAGGGATCAGAGCACTGCATTCACGTCTAAGGAGCTAAAGGAACTTCCAGGCTGCTACTGTGCCCAGAAAATTTCTGCAGTGCCTGATTCTTCCCAAAGGCAGCAAGGATGTGCCAGAATGACAGCTTCCCATCTCTGAAAATCAGGCCAGGGGTTATTAAGTCAATGCAGAAGAATCTGAGCTCCTCTCAGCACGTCCCAGGGATTAGAGAGCTTTCTGCTCTGTGAGGTCCCACCATGTTGGTGTCTCAGCTGTGGCAGTGCGTGGCCTGTCCCCAGAGCCTGGGGCTGCCACGCTCTGCATGCCAGCTCCAACCCCACTGCCCCTCACAGACTGCCAGCCCCCATGTGACCATTCCAAGGCTCTCAAACTACCAATTGTCATGGCTTTCTACTATTTTCTGGCTTTACTTCAGTGATTTTTAAAATTAGCAATGACAAAGATTAAATGAATATCATTACAGACAATACTAAAACAAATTAACGGAGAATAGCTCAAGTGAAAACGGTGCTTTATTACGTTATAAAGTTAATCAAGGAAATAAAACAAATTAGAATGAATTATAATGGAAATTATTTGCCATGTGGGAGGCATCAGAGCATGATCCCTCTTTCAGTCTGAGCCATTATATGTGCAGAAGGGCTTGCCAACCCCTAATTCTGTCTGCAGTTATGCAAGCTAAGTCAGGATAAATCAAATCTCCTGCTTTACAGCTTAAGCTGATCAAGATCATCCAAAGATCAGGAAGGAACTCCACCCCTCAGCCATGCCAGGAACTACACAGAGCTAACAGGACAACTTGCATGAGACAGGAAGGCACACACCTCTCTCCAGCACAGGCTGCAGCAGTCTGATCCAGCACAGGAAGCCACGTGGCTGCTACTCTCCTCCAGTATTGGCCTTGCAGCTCAGAAACTGCTTTCCCATTTCCCTAAGCAAGGCACAGCAGGTTTCAGCAGGCAAGAGTTTCAAGGAGCTGCTCAGCAATGATGTGTGTCACAGGCCAGAAAACAGAGCAGGGTTTTCTGGAGAGATCACCATTTGTCCCCCTTTAGAATCACTGCCAGTCCAACATACTGTCTGCTGGAAGGAAAAGCTGCTCTTCATCAATACAGAAACACCTTTTTTTCCCCTCTATAGAGCTAAAAGTTTTTCTGGATGTTTGCTAATAGCTAAAGAACTAGGTAAGGGGAGAAGTGGCAGGTGAATAATACCAGAAGGTGCTTCATCCAGATGATGGTGGGGCACTGAACAGGCTCTCCAGGGTATTGTCACTGGCCCCAAGGCTGCCAGAGCTCCAGGAGCATTTGGACAACACTCAGGGACAGAGTGGTGGTGTTGGGGTGCCCTGGCCAGAGCAAGGAGTTGGACTCAATGACCCTGGTGGGCCCCTTCCAACTCAGCCTATTCTGTGATTCTGTGAACTCATCTGCAGGTGAGGGCACGACCAGCCTGGGCCTAGGATTAAAACTTCAAATTGCTTGGCCCTCTCTGAGTATGCTGCTATGCAAAAAGCAAAACAGGTGCTGTGGAAGAGAAGTGTGGCAGTTTCCAGGTGCCATGCAAACACAAGGTCTGATTTTGGTCAAAACCTCAGCTAACAGATCTCTGTGAAGGCCAGTGGACACAGCAGTCCTTTCCTGGGGGAGTGAGGAGTGCTGTTTTCAGCTTCAGGGCAAGGAGGATTTGAAGACCTCACTTCTCCCCTCTGCCCAAAGCAGCTCTGTCACCCGTGATGCACATCAGCACTTCCTCCAGCATTGTGCCTAAGTGGGTTCTCATCACACAGGGTACAGCTGGCATCTGAAACAGAGCACAGTGCAAGTACCAACAATTCAAGCTGTCCCCAGAGGCAGGCAGACATCACTGTCAATTTAGGCCCTGCTTACGCTCTACAGAATTTCTCTCCCAGCTCCTCATTTTCAGATGCAACCAGTCTGGCAAGCACTGCACCTCAGAGAGAGCCAGAGCTCAGTGACTCAGGAGGAGGCCCAGACCTCAGCTCCCAGAGCTGGTATTTTAGATGCTCTCCACAACAAAACCCACAGAAAGGCATTTAGGTCATTCAGTGTCTGTCTCCATCTCATATTTCCAAGTGCTTCTGCCCTCTTTCTCCCTGTGCTCTGTCTCCTGGCTGATCTCTGCTTTGCCTTGCTTCCCCACCCGCCCCATCTGTTTTTATCTCACCTCTTTCAGGGTAGGACAGACTTCAAAGTGGAAGAGCCAAGAAAAGGAAAAGACTTCAATTCCTACTGCCTCCCAGCACTTCTTACATTTTTTATTTTCCCACTCATTTCCTTATCCCACTTCCGATCTCTTACTTCAACACAGTCTCCAAAGTGTGGTTTTAAGCAGGGCCCCCCTGCTGCCATCTCCTCAGCCCTCAGGGAAAGGATATGCCAGAACATATCCCTTCTTCCCTGAGCCAGTCCCTGCTCACAGCCTCCCTCCTCCAGCTACACTGCTCCATGCTGCTCTGCTAGCTCCTGCTGTCCTCTAGCAACGAAGAGACAACAAAAGGGCACTGCTGTCAGGCAAAGAGCAGGCTGAGGCTCAGAGACAGGAGCTAAAGCTCTTTTGGCTACTCTCCTTCTCTGTTTCTGGCAACCACCAGCACAGAGTACAACACCTCTTATGTTAATGACAGAATCTACAATGGTTTGGGTTGGAAGAGGTGTTAAGGACCATCTGCTTCCAAACCCTGCCAGGGGCAGAGACACCTTCCACTAGACCAGGGTGCTCCAAGCCCCATCCATGTTTCCTCAGTCTTCCAGAAAGCACCAAGAGAAAAGATGGTGCTGCCACTGGTGACGTGGTCCATACCAAAAATAAGATGAAGGAAGGTTGTCTAGACACTGCCATATCCTGGGCAGTGCTGCTTGTAGAGCTGAAGCCATCAGCCACAGTGGTGAACAGCACAAACACTCGAGCTGACACCAACCAGGCTTCAAGATTTTGCAGCAGCAGCTCCAAAAGGCATTTCACATCCAGCACCTGTTCCAGGCTGCTACAGACACACAAACCAACTCTATAATCAGGTCATGCTCTTCTGAGGACCTTCTGGGCTAACTGGGTTTTAAGAATAATTAAGTGCTGCAGAATACACTAGGCTGTCCAGATTAATCTGGATTGCAGGTTGGGAACTAGACAGTAGAGGCCAAATCATCCTGCCTTCTAAGTCATCTCAGGAGTATCTCCTTGGCCATCTCATCCCTGTGCGAGCTGTGACTCCATTATTCAAGCTGACAGAAACAAACGACACCCTTCAGCTGCAGCACCAGTGACTGATTTAAAGAGCAAACACATCACTGCCTTAACTGCTCCAGGAAGCAAGGATGACTTCATCTTGGTGACTGCTGGCCTGAGGACTGCCAGCAGCACCCAGCAGCTCCAGAGGGTGTTTCCCTGGCACTCTGGGGAGGAATGAAAGACAGGAGCACAGGGAACTCACCTGTCTGAGCCATCCTTCATGTGGACTTTGGCATAAAGGACATCTGTCATGGTGGGGTCATCGTTCATGTACTCCACTCCTGCCACCTCCACAGTCAGGGGCTGGCCTCCAGTAATTTGGCTGAAACCCAAGAAATCCCTCATGTTAAAAAGCAAAACATCACACCAGCTCTTGAAATGTAACACATAGTGCTCCTTGTGCACATACCAAATGTTTGGAAGGAGAGTAATACTCTTTTTGCTTTAGTGAGACACTAATTCGATGGTAAGTGGGACTTAAATGTTACGCAGAGCCTATGGGGAGTGAACTCCACTGAAGAGTTCTTTCGTGTCCCTTGTTTTTCAGCTTACTTGCACTGAAAAAACCCAAACTCAAAAAATCTCCCTAATTCCTAAAATCAAAAGGCTATGCCTGCTATTGCCTTATCACCTCAAGTGGTAAAAGAATTTAAATTCATACATTCAGTGTTTCAGAAACACATTAAGTCAACTTGCCAGTGCTCACAGGCCACCTCAACATAGAGATCTTCATCCACATGTCAGAAAACCCAACAGAAGTTAATAGTTCAAGTTCTCATTCCAGAGAGGCTCAACATAAAGTCTCCAGCTCTCTGATTTTTGCTGGGAAAGGCAAATATACAGATACTCCATACAGAACACAGCTCTGAGTGCAACATCCAACCAGTAAATAGAGCTGGTTTAAAATCAGCTCCAGCTCTTCATGCAGGATATAATATGCACTTCCACACCTGCAAAAGCTGTAGAGTGTATCTGCTTCCCAACATGCCACCTCCTTGCCGTTCCCAGCACAGCATCCCAGGGAGGCTGGGGCTGCAGCCAGTGCTCCCTGTGAGTAGGTGACACCTCGTTCAACAGTGGACTTGTGGAAAGAACAGGGAGTGTCTGGGCAGGCAGATGGAACAAACACCAGTTAACAAGGTGAGTGTGACTTTGCTCTGACCTTGCTCACTTCTGTTCAGCTTTTGAGGCTCTCAGCAAAGATTCCCAAGTGAAAAAAGCAGAGCATGATTTCCCTTCCCATTATAGTTACTGGGAGGGAAACAGCACAAATATACTTTTATGGACATCCCACTAACAGCACTAAAGGTCATGTATTCTAAAGAGGGTCAAAAAGGTCACAGCTACCTTCACAGGGCACTGCCTGCACTTTAGAAAAGGAAATGAGAGCTAATGAAGGTTTATGTAGGTGGAAGAGAGCCTAATTAATTTTCCAAGTATATTTACTTGGGTGTGGAAGGGGAAATAAACTAAAGGTTACCTTCAAATGTTGATTCCTCCTTCACTAAAGGAAATAGGGAGCAATGATTTTCTCGGCATCAGTTCAGTCCACTTATGAGGAAGCTGGCACTTCCCAAATATTGCATTCAGAGCCTCCCCCTGGAAACACACTTGCATTTCTGTTCAGCAGCTGAACTGGAGCCATCCTTTTAAAGGCAGAGGTATGAATTCTGGCCATGCCTTAACTCCCACAGATATTAGTAGGCACAGCGTGGCCAATTCTTCACGCACCGAGGCAGCTAATAAATGAATGCGAAAGATCCGTGCTCTGTGTGCAAAGGCTTGGCAGAAATAAATAAATAAACCACCCCCTCAGGCCATCTTCAATTACTAAGCTGACCAGAGATAAGCTAATTACGGTGTCACTGGACCACATTTGCAGCTACAGCCCCCAACATCTGCAGCTGGGTGTTAACAGGCAGCAAGGCAGAGCAGCACAGACCGTTTCAGGCTGATCTCTTCTGATGGCTTCCCTGCACACAGCTCCCCTCATCCAGGAATGCACGTCAAGGACACCTCAGCATCTGCTCTGAGGCAGGAGGGAAGTGCCAGAGCCAGAGCCCACTGCAGGCAGCATGCAAAGGTAAGGGAGCTCAGCCCTCCCTCTGCAGCAGGCAGGGGACAGCGGCAAAAGCTGCTCATGCAGAAAGAGCGTCAGGAAGGGCAGTGAGCAGAGCAGGTTTTCAGGGAATGCCGAGGGTCTGAGCTGAGCTGCAGATGCTGTAGGGCTCTCTGTGGCTGCTCAGTGATTTTTACTGCCCCATTAGAAACATTCAGCCTCTTTCTAAATTTCTAGAGTAAAGAGAGACTACTGAGCTGCTCTTCTCTTTGCTGTTCCTTGTCACGACAGAGTGCTGTTTCCCCTCTCTCAAGGCCTTGGTGATGCCATCCCTTTCCCACCACTTACTCCACAAAGTCCTCTTTGCATCGCTGCAGGAGGTCACATGCTTTCTGGATCTCTTGTTCGTTCAGGAGCACCAGCGTCCCAAGAGTCAGGTGAAGTTTGGCAGGGTTCTGGAACAGGCTGCTGCTGACCCCGTGATCCTATAAATCAATCCATCACAGAGAGGTGTCTTACCTCATCCACACATGCCCTGCTCCATCACAGAGATAAATGCTACAGAAAACAGGTGCCAAGTTAATAGCATCAATCCTTTTATCTCTGGTCGGGTTGGGAACGACTTGGCGTTGAACATTTCTCAGGCTCTGTGAGGAAGCAAGCTCAGCCCAGCAGGTGAGGCAGCTCCCTGCCTGCTTTTCCACCAGAGCTGCTGAACAGCAGCCTGGAAGATCATTACAGTAGGCTGTAACTCGGGACCCTGCAACACTCACTCCTATGGGGTTTTTTTGGGAGGAGACTTCCACAGCTGTCGACGCAGCATCTGCTACCAACAACTAACTCAACGCAAGCCAGCTCAGATTTAAAACTTAAGTCCACTTCTTGTGCAATAAAGCTGAGACCAGCTGTAATGACAAGCTCTAAATGGCCTCTAAATCCTGTCTAAACACAGGTTGCACCTCACAATAGAAGCACAGCTAATGCCAGCTCTGATAATTATATTTTTCTTCTTCTCATATGCCCTATAGTTTGCTGAGATGAATTAAGTTTAAATTCCCTTTATAAGAAGATCTGCATGTTGTTGCTGGGGAGGAACTGTTCCTAGGTGGAGCAGTGGTTGCATCCAGCTTTTAGAAACATGCTATTCTGTTCTACGATACTTACAAAAATACCTCAAGGATGGTTAACACACCCATATTAAAACAATTATTTCCACTTAGTGGCCACTTCCCATCAGTGCATTAAATAACCTCCAATTTTAACTCCTGTAGAAGCCAACCTGCCAGGACATTAAAGCCTTTCTGCATCTGAAAAGAGTGCACCAGCTGAGAACAATAGCTTTGAAGTTTCTACTGCTTTCCAGAGCTTGAAATAAAACCTTTCAGACATTTAAATGCTGCAGTATCTCAGCCCGTCAAGAGCTTAATGTCCCACATCTCGCTCAGCATTTTTCATGCCTAATGACCACGTGCAGGCCCTTCTTTACAGCACAGCTTATGGGCTGGACTAGGGACAAGGCAGGCTGCAAAACAGAGGCCAGGGGCTTGTTCCAGCAGCCACAGCCTGGCAAAAACCAGGGATGGCCCCATTTCACTTTCTCCATACCTTCCCCTCCCTGCTTTAAAGTTTTGTGGCTTCCTTTAATTCATGCTGCTGATCACATGCATGACAGGACATGATTTCTCTCTGTCAGCCTTTTTGCTCCAGTGATACCTTCAGTCAGAGAATATTTGGCCCATCACAAACAACAGCCTGGCTAACAGAAACTGGGAGAAGGTTTGAGTTAACCTTGCCACGGACAACCAGCTGAGGTCACTCCCACAGAGTGCACAGATGAGGTACAGCAGCACAGCCCTTTGCAGGTCAGAAAGCCAAAGCCCTGCCCTCATTTTCTGCCCCAGCACGAACTGTGCGGTAAACATGACCCTGCCCCAAAAGCAGCATTTTCCCCTGAGGTTTTCAACACCTGAGTGTGGGCTGAGAGTGGCACGTCACCTCCACGAGCCACACTGCTGCTGCTGGGGAGTTTAGCAGGGAAGAGATGTGCACAGTAAGCAGGCTAAGACCTAGATAATCCTCCTGGTTTACTCCCTAGTATTTCAGGCAGCTCCTCAAAACCCTGCTTACACTCCCTACTCTTTCACAGGCCAGCAGATCCCACTTCTCCCACACATAAAATAGATGCTGCTTCAGAGGTGGGTCTCCCTGGAAAAGCCAACGTTCCTGCAGGAGTCTCAGCAGCCCTTCCTGGCTGGATACTGCTCACCAGGATGGAAAACGCCTGGAACTCAATTATTCTAATCCCAGATCACGATGTGTGATCAGCAATCACTGAGTCACCTCAGAGGAACCTGCCCTATTGTCCTTCCAAAAATTTACTGTTCAAACCTGGGCTCTTTAAGATGTATTGAGAGGCAGGAAGCATAATCCCTTTATGCACTATTCATATGTGATGACTGTCCTTTACAGCTTATGCCTCTCCCTAACGCTGCCCTGTAATGGTTAAAAAAACCCAACTCATTTCCACATGGTCGTTTGTTCTCCCTCCTGCTACCAAAGACTTCTACCTCTGCTCTCCTTCTTTAGAAGGAACACAGAAAGGGTTTTCTCTGGGAACTCCAGCTCTTTGCAAATCCCAAGTATGCTGTCCCTCCAAATCTAAGACCCTGTAGTAGGGAAACCATAAACCACAACACACTTCAGTCCTTCTACATGACAAGGCAAGGGATCAAGCTCCTTAGCTCTTCTGCCCTGGCTGTGTCCTCTCTACTGTTTTAAGAGCTCCCAATGTTTGCAGACAGCTTTGGTTTTTGGGTTTTTTTTCCCCTAAGAGCAGGATACTGCATGCCAGCTATGAGCCCTCTGCCACCCTGATCCACAAACAAAGGAGCAAGCCAGGAAAACAGCATTTGCACAGGATTGACTGAAGAGCTATGGGCTCAAAAAACCCTCCCACTTTCTGTCCCTTCCACTCTGAGATACAATACCTCCTTAGCAAGGTTTGATACTTACAGGTTGCCATACATTACAGCAATCATGTTTCTTTTCCCTGCTACATCTGCATCCTGTTCAGCCTGCAAACGCTGCGTTTGCACAGCTCTCCAAGACCCAACTGTGATTTTTCACAGCAGTGTTACTGTGAAGTCTCATCCCTTTTCCACCTGCATGCTCAGACAGACGTCTCAGCTCTCCTCACTCTGACACCTACATGACTGTGAGAGGAGATTTCCAAGGTCATCCAGACCTCTCACTGCACCACATCAGTGATGAGCCTGTCCAGGTGAGCCACCTCCCCATATTTAGATTAAATCAACCAAAAAAGAGTCTCCCCTCAGCCCTGCTTCATTTGCCTGGCAGCCCTGACTGTACAGCATGAACAACACCTGAAGTGTTCTGTATTTCAGCACAAGGTTTATCTTCTAAGAGGTTCTAAAGACACACACAAAAAAACCTTAGAAAGCGTATACCCACCAACATAACGCTATAAAATATAAATGAATGGTTGTCATGGTAACTGCTTCAGAGAGAAACAGAGTCCCTCTCAAATGCTCAATGGCCAGAAGAGATCCTCATACACACACAACATACACGCACACACACACACCTGGTCCTTTCCCTTCCTTACCATTATTACCCCTCATTCAAAGGCTGAAGTTTACCCAATTCTGTGCTGTTTTGCACCAGGTAGAGAAATGCCCCGCTTCTGTCACTGAAACCTATTCAGATTTCCTCAAGTATTCTGAGAAATCCCATTGCTTTGGACAAATCTATAAGCTCTTTTATTGCTCTGTGAGGCACAGTTTTGAATTACTGTTTTTCATTACTGATGTGCTTTCTAGCAGACCCTGCTGTGAGATAAAGTGGTATTAGAGTGGCATTACAGGCTGGAGGAGTGATTGAGAGACGCACGGGGCTGCACTGTACTCCTCCAACTAACAGGAAGCAATAAATACATCTAGAAATCTGTTTGCTAATACCAGGAGAAGGAAGGGCAGAAAAATAAAGCACTATATATTCCTAGGCTACACATATGCAACCCCCTGAATACCTGTTACTGAGTTCTAAATTTCAAACTGAAAATTGAAACTCTAGAGCTGATGTAAGCGGTGCCAGGAACACTTCAGGCCCTTACAGGACTTGGAGCTGTCCAGACACAGAACAAAAACTGCAGGACAGACAGAAGGCCAGGCAGGAGGAGGAAAGATGAACACGGCCAGTACCTGGTCTCAGCACTTCTCTGACTAAGACTGTATTGCTGCAGTTTTCTGAGGCAAGGAGCACGTGAAGGTTTGCGGATGTTCCCAGGCAGCCCCTTCCAAATGTGACTGACAACACTTGGGGAATGCACAAAGTCTGTGAACATGTTTTCAAGAGGATGGCAGACAACCTCCACTGCTCCCCAGAGATTCAAACTGACATTTAAGAGTGAGCAAGAGAGAAACAATGTGACAGACAAGACCAGGAGGGGTTTGGAGAGCAAGAAGGATCACCAGTGGAGGCTGGGCCAATGAAGGGCTGCAGACATGCGACCCACCCAGGAGGCAGGAAAAATGAGTGCTCTGCTGGGAGAAGGGCTGGTCCTGCATGAGTCTGCTGTGCTGCAGGATTAAACCACTGGAGGAGAGCACAAATAACAGCATTGCCTGCAAAGATGGATAAAACACGCATCTTAGCAATGTGACACTGAAAGGACTTAGAAAGCTCCTTAGAAAACTCATCCAAACACCACGGCAGCCTGGATAGACTGAGGTTACTGCAGCAAGCAAGGCAATAGGGAAGGAGGAGGAAGAGGAGGATGATCAAATACAGGGAGTCCAGGATGCCAAGTCTCAGGCAGAGCAGGACCAGATCTCCAGGAAGGCCAAGTGAAAGGACTGCAGCAGCCATAAGCCCAGGTAGAAGGGGATAAATGGCAAGAGAAACCCCAGGCTGAAGGCAGCAGCCTCAATCCAGAGCCAATGGCACCAGCAGCCTCTACAGAGCCCTGTGCAGGTCACCAGCCCCTCAAAGAGCTGCTCCTCTCACTGTGTCCCACACAAGGACTGGAACTAGAAACCAACAGAGGGAGCCAGGTCATCACTTGATGCCAGCCCGAGGTCCCAGCAATCCGTCCAGCCAACACCTTCCCAGGCTAATGTTTCCATCCCCCTGCCTGTAGGGCATTCCTTTAATCAACGTGAGCTTTAATAAAGGTAATGCTGCTGGCTAATGAGGAGAGATCATCCTCCTAGCCTGAGGAAAAGCATTGCACTGGCTAATCTGTTGGCCAAATTCAGTTGTATTTAATGTCAGCTGCTAGAAAGCTCCTAAGATGTCGTGGAATTAAACAGCTGGGAGGAGAACAGGGGCTTAAATCCCGACTGCCAGGAAAGACAAGACTGCAAAGACAGCTCAGATCTGCTCTTGGAGATGAAACAACTGATGCAAGGGACCATGAGAACTTGAGCAAGAACTCTTATCTCCCCAGATATCAGATAATTCAGGCTCATGGCATGAAGACATAGGAAACTAAACTTCTTAAGCTGTGCTATCTGCAAGATTGTGTTTTCCCCTTAGCAAGGAACCAGAAGTGATGGACATGAAAGTGAAGAGTATTAGCCCACAGAGCTCTGCAGTGTGTGTACAATGTAACCTGATGTGGCCACAAAGAGACCTCTCTCCTGCCTAGAGACATCCTCCAGCAGACACAGAGGACATGGCAATTTAGAAACACCATTTCCTCTCCTCAGCCCAGCCCTGTGCACTGACACACCACTTCTGTCAGACAAGAAGTACACTAAAACAAACCACGGAATGCAGAGCTTTCCCTTCATTTTCTTCCTCATTTCCCTATGCCTAACTATTTCCTGCTCCTCCCAACACGAGATCTGAAGGCAAGCAGGAGTGCTGTCAGCACAAAGTCTGCTGGGGAAGAACGGAAGTGATGAGATTTGCAGGATGGCATGTGCTACCAAGTCATTTCTTGCTCAGCTCTGAAAATGACACCCATCTTCCTTCACTGTCAGGAGCCAAAAGGAAAGTGAAACAGAAGCAGCAGCAAATTTGTGAATTCCTACCTGGTTTCATGGTTACATAAAAATAATATAAAATGTAGACAGGTCCACTACATTATTTAATGACTTTCCTATTAAAAACAAAAACCTCAACCCTCTATTGAAACTTAGATATCCTCCCATCTAGAAAAACCGCTACTAACAATTCACTAAGTGAACCATTCCACTTTCCAGAAAATTTCACAACAGCACTCAACAAATCCACAGCAGATCCACTAACTTAAGCAAAAGGCCTGTTGAAAATGCATTCCTAGAAAACAGAATAGAATAAGAAAATAAGGAAAATGCTCTGTCAATAAATGAGACAGCGCTCTCACGTGAATCCCTACCTTTGAGCACTTCTCCAGCACCTCCTCCTTGAACTGCAGGAACTTTTCCTGGATGGCAGGCTGGTTGAGAGCAAAGGATAGGAAGTGTGTGAAGGGCTGTTTCTTGCGGAAGCTGTCCAGGAGCACATCGATCCGCGTCCGGGCTGAGACCACACCGCTCCGCTGCTGCCCCGAGATCACTGCAGGGAAACACAGCAACACCTCTGCTTCCCTGAACCTCTCTGCTTTTAGTCCCAGCCTCCTCAGGAAGCAGGAGGAATCAAAACCCTCAAACATGCCCTGAAAAAACTGCCAGACTCTCTGCTTGACTTAAAATGCCTGACATGGCTGTGTTTTCCTCAGCAAAGACAGGATGATGGCATTGAAAGCATCCCTCTGCTGTCCAGAAAGTCAGCTCTGAGGGACTGAAAAACAGTAACTGAGAGACCACTGTGTTGGGTTGATGTGACAGAAATGTGTATTCTATCCCATCTGTTAAAGCCAGGTGGGGCAGTGACCCTTATCTCCATGGCACATATTATCTGCTCATGGGCCATCTTTAAACCAACTGGGGCAATCATCTTTATCTTTTCCACAATCCATCTTCCCTCCAGGAAGATATCATCTGCTGCTGGCCCATTCAGTCCCACTGCATGACCGATAAAACTACATCATCCCACTGGGAGATGCTCCAGCCAGGGGGAGCAGCCAAGCCTTTCCTACCTAGGTAAAAACTGAGATTTTGGACAGCAAGTTGTCCTTCTTTCCACTGGATTCCAGAGGAAAGCCAGACCTTTCCACATCATCCCTGGACCTTCAGAGGAAAACTGCATCCTTCTACAGGAGCACTGCTCCAGCTGAACCACATCTGCCACTGCAGGAGGATGCAGCCACCATTTAATGGGACTGCTACCAACACCCTGACTGACTGACGGGGTGTCAGGTTGGATTCTGACTCTGTCAGTGTTTTGGGATTGCTCTTTGTAATATTGCATTTCTATTTTAATTTTCCTAGTAAAGAACTGTTATTCCTAATTCCCCTGTCTTTGCCTGAGAGCCCCTTAATTTCAAAATTGTAATAATTTGGAGGGAGGGGGTTTATAATCTCCATTTCAAAGAGAAGCTCCTCCCTTTATTGGCAAATACCTGTCCTTCAAACCAGGACAACCATCAACTCAGGGGCCCTTCGGATTTCTAGAGCATTATTTCAAGTTTTCATATAGGCAGGCAGAGTGAAAATGCCAAGGAAATCTATCAAGGATCAAGACGGTCCATGTCGTTTGTGCATGCACTTCAAGGCACCAAAGAGAAAGCACTTGAGCTCAAAAGGGAAGAACAGCAAGGAGCAAAATTTCCTTGGCTTCCTATTATTCCATGTTTTCAACTTCTCTCAACCTTCCTAACAGTCCTTCACAGTTCTTGGGAAGAAATCAAGACCCACTCCTTGAGAAGCACTACCCTGTTCCTGCACAGCATCACAGTGGGATCCTCCCAGCACTTCCTCCTCACAGCTCTGCCACAAACACCCCTGCACACAGTGCCAGCAATCTCTGGAGCAGGCCCAAAGGAATACTCACTCTGGCAGAACCCACATGGGTCAGCTCTGATGAGCAAGGTCTCCTTTCTTTTTAAATCCCTGGAAGTGATGAGAGGGAACATATGGTACAAGAAGCCCTGCTCTCACTGGTGGGATCTAGTGACAGCACCAGAAAGTCAGGAATGTCATCTCAACCCTTCTCATATTAAATCATGTGCAGATGTTTGTTTTGCACACAGACAAGCAAGGTATTTCTCTGAATGCTGATTTCAGTTTCTGGTTGATGGAATACTATTTTTAAAGCAAAACTAAAAAAAAAAAACAAAAACAAAAAAACACACTCAAGACCAACTTCTCAAACCAGTCATTTAAGGCCCAGAAGAGTCTTTTTAAAAAAAAACAACCCTGTTTTATAAGGTTTTATAGACAATAAAAATAAACTCAGGAGAAAAGTGAAGACTTTCCCAGGGCCAAAAAGTGAGTCAGTGCTGTGTCAGAAGTAGGAATTAAAGGGAAAACACCTCCTGTACCCCCTCCTCCCCGCTCCAAATTGTGCTTGTACAAGATAAAAGCACATTAATTTTATGTGTATCCTACTCACCAATTTCTCCTTCCACTCCAGGCTTGGGAATGCTGATGGAGGTTCGAGTCTCCGTTTCTAGCCTCTTCTTGGTTTCCCCTTTCTTCCCAATGATGTACCTGGAGGCAGCAAGTACAAGAGTTTCCATCACAGTGACACTGAGCCGCCTTCCATCATGTGTGTCCAAACCCAGACCCTCTGTGCTGCAGGGATGCACAAACACAGCTCCATGGGCAGGACCAGAGGTGACTCCCAGGACTTCACACATGTCCAGCCTGGGACAATGTTGAGCTATGGCTCACAACTGGTTAAAGTTAAAATAAGTTGGTAGGCCCACAACAGCTCTGCCCACCACATTCTGCCACAGCCTCTCCATCAGCTGGGTTCTCTCTTCTCCCATTATCCCAGCTGAGGAAGAAATAAGGGCTTTTTTCTGCTTTGTGGTTTGCTCAAGGTAGTCATTTGCCAGCCTCCAAATACACAATGGACCACTTTTCCTTCTTATTTCAGCAAAACTATTCAACTAATAAAACTGTCAAAAATAACTAGATAAAACTTTGAACACTACAGATTCCCTAGTAAATAAAGGACTGGAGTAAATAGCCAATTCCAGTCCCTCTCTCTGAAAGCTTCAACAAACTCCCCCTGCCAGGCTGCTCACTCCATTTCCTCCCCCCTTCCTTCTCTCACCCTCCTTGATGCTTTTATGTTCAATTGAAGAGATGCTCAAAGACTCTCCTGCCAGCCAGCAGGCACCACCTGCTGTCCCTGCCACGGGGACAGTGAGTCAAGAGAGGCCCAACTGCACTAGAAAGGCATTTCCAATTTCCCCTTCCCCAACACTCAAACCCAGAGTATGGAGCACATTCCAGAGATCCAGCGCTCACCCCAACCTCAAAAAATAAAAATAAACATTCTGTGCTCAACTTCTTCCCCAGCTGGCAGCAAATCAAACAAACCAAAGCACACAGGCTCACTTGTATAAGGGGCTGGGAACCTCCACCCGGCACTGGAAGCCTCGCTCAGTCTCCTCCACCACAAAGGCATCGCAGGGTTCATCCACGTCACCGGGACCTACCAGGAAAACCACATCAGATCCTGCACAACCCCTGCCAGTGCAGTATGGAAGACAACAGCCTCCTCCCAGCCTTCTCTCAAGGTTAAATGAAGGAAGGAATGGGCTCCTCTCTGCTGTGGATAACTGCTTTTTATTTATCACCTCACTACCAGCTCTGGAACACATAATGACTGCTTCTAAATCCAGCCAGCTGTGAGGTGCAGGAAGCAGGTACTTACAGCCCAGGTTTTTACTCAGCTGGAGTTTGTGCAATTCCCACACAGTGGGAATAGTCTCTTCTGGCAGCCAATTCAGAAATTTAAGGTTGCAGAAGAACACAGATAAAAGGTGAGGATGGTTTTGGTCTGAGGGTTCAAGCCATGGATTTAGAAACAGCCTCAGAGGAACAGACATATCCGAAGGCACGGATCAAACAGAACATCCTGAAAGAAGCTGTGCTTCCCTTCCCCTTCCCAACACAAACAGGGATGAATTTGGATGGAAAGCACCCTGTTAAAGCTTAGTGCAATCCACTGAAAGGCAAGGTGGGAGGAGAAACAGGACAGAACTGCCACGCTCCCATCTAAAAAGTAACACTGGAGCTTTTCTGTGCCCACAACAACTCACACACAACTACAGCAAACATAAAGGCAGAAAGACAAAGTAAAACACACCAGGACAGGAAGAATTTTGTCCCCAAAATAGGCATCACCTTCCAAAAGCTGCACTGTAAGAGGCCAGTTTTTAAAGGTACAAACATTGCAAGGACAGAGGGTCTTTAGCAAGAAGATGCCATATCTGCAAAGAATGATGGTAATGAAAAGAAAGAAACCTGGGAAAAACAGATCTACAGACGTAATCTGGTTTTCCCTTTTCCTGGAGATCTTCCACAGTCAGCAAGCAAACTGAACAGTCAGCAGCACAGTCAGCCAACCCACTAGGGATAACTGGGGCAGCAGGATCATCAGGGACCAGGGCAAAGCCTTTTTGTCCCTCTTGAACACCTCAATCCGCCACATGGGCAGGTCTCTGTGCCACAAAGGCATCAAAGATGACACTGAGAGCTCCCTAGGTCCCCTGTGTTGATGCTCACACCTCCTCACATCACTCCTCACCTGCACAGAAGTCTTCCTCCTCCTCGTGTGGCAGGGTCTGCTCTTGGATGAGATTTTTCCGGTACACTCGCCCCCCGATCCTTATCAGGGGGGGCCGCAGCACGTCCATCCTGCTCCTCCTCCTACTGCAACAAGAGACAGCCATGCTAACCCAGGCCAAGGAAAAGCTAATTTTGGTATTTCCTTGCTCATTGGGTTGGGAGGGACCTTAAAGCTCAGCTCTTTCCAATCCCCTGCCAAGGTTCCACTATCCCAGGTTGTTCTGATGCTTCTGTGAGCAATCTGTGCCAGGGCCTCCCCACCCTCTTAGGAGAATCAATCTCAACCTCCTCTCCTCAAGATAAAAGCTCCTCCATGTAGAGCCTTCAGAAAGGCAACACCTCCTCAAACCTTATGTGCCTCAATCCAAGAGTAATTTTATGAGAAGTCACAAGTACATCAAGCGAAATCAAGTGAAAACAAGAAATTTTAGCGTGAGGTATGTAACCCTGGAACTCACAGGTTTCAGCTAAAACTCACTGTAACTTCAGCCAGTGTGACATTTCATAGTTTCTTTGGGCTTTAGCTGGCACTAAGTTAAAAATGTTTAGAGTGGAGAACATTTAATGGTGCCAAAACAAAGAGCCACAGTGTTCTGTCAGAGATGTCACATCTTTAACACTTGAATTTCTATATTCACTGGCATGTCAATTTAATATTGGTTGTCTCTTAAACTAGAATCTGTTACTCAGAAAATATAGTTTCCACCAAAAAAATCCACCTATGTCAGAACGTTTACCTGTCCACTGCAACAGAACAGGAAAAAATTAATTGCCTCGGAAGCAACTAGAATTCATTATAGTGACATCAGGTTGAGAAGGTTAATACTTTTCCCCTCAGTTCGAGCCCCACCTTCTGAAATGACTCACAATCATCTGAACTTACACGGAAGATAAAAAAACCTCACACTCCAATAAAAGTAATAATAATTCCCGTAGCTAAAGGGGAGAAGTGCAAAGATCAACTGTGCACAATGACGGAAAAAGCCATGAAAAACAAGTCGCTGGGACTTTGGCTCCCAGGCAGACTTTTTTGGACAGTTTATGCTTTTAACACATTGGTGCCACAATTTCTTGACACGGGACTTCTGAAAAGTGAGCAGCAACAGCGGGAGGCACTACGCGGCTGGGGCCGCAGCCGTATGGTAGGATCCAGAGGGGCTGTGGGCAGCTCCGCGGGAAACAACTCCAGGCCAGCCGGGGAGGGCGGCAGGGACAGCCGCAGCAACAGAACCGCTCAGCTTTATGTTCATACTCCTGTGGGAAGGCAGCGGCGGTACCAGCCCCGCCGCCGCCATTTTGTCCCAGCTCCCTTCCCCGCCCCGCTCGCCCCTCACGTCCCGCCGGAAGTGGCGCGCGCCCGCCCCATCGTGCACCGCGAGCGCGGCCACGCGCGCCGCCCGCACCGCGCCGCCGTCCGCGGTGCCAGGTGAAGGAGAGAGGGTTCGGGACGGGGCCGGGCAGCGCCCCTCGGGGGGCGGCGGCGGCCCGGAAGGTGAAGGGCGACGGGATGAGCGCGCGGGGGGGGCGGAGGCTGCGGCGGCGCGTGGGCTCCGCACTCACCGGGAAGCGGCTCGGAGGGGCCATGGGCGGGTGGTCAGGCTGTGGGCGTGGCCCTGAGGGGACGTGGCCTGGTAAAGGGGCGTGGTCTCGCGGGGGCGCGGGCAGTGGGGATCCCCGCCCCCCAAGATGGCGGCGCCTGAGCTGCGTGAGCTGCCTGGGGCGTTGGCTGGAGGTTCCCGTAACAGGCCCAGGCATCGCCCTGACCTGCCGCCTCCTCTCCTCTCCTCTGTGTTTGTTTAAAATAAACCCCCTGCAGCCACACTTAGGAATCTGTCGGGTCTGCGAGCCCCGGCTGGCATCGTTTCAGCGAAAACGATAGTCGCACCTCCCTTGCGAGCAGCGAGCTGAGCCTGAGGGTTTGCTGAGGGAGGTGTTGCATAGCAAAAACAGAAATTTGTTTTATGCCTGCGTTTTTCTGTAAGCCCCCAGCCTGCTGTGAGCTGCTGTGTTCTGTGCACTCTGGGGAAACTTAAAAGGAGTGGAGGAACAGGACAAAGGGAACGGCTTCCCACTGATAGGGGACAGGGTTAGGTGGGGGATTGGGAAGAAATTATTCCCTGCGAACCCCTGGCACAGGTTGCCCAGAGGAGCTGTGGCTGTCTAATCCCTGGCAGTGGCCAAGGGCAGGCTGGACGGGGCTTGGAGTAACCTGGATAGTGGAAGGTGTCCCTGCCCATTGCAGAGGGTGGAATTAGATGAACTTTAAGGTCTTAAAACCCTATTATCTCCACAAAACCCTTGAGTGCTTTCCAGGGGCGCTGACTGTGTACCCTGCAGAGCTTGCAGAAATGTACTAAATATGATTATAGAAATGAATGAAATGGGCAGGGCAATTTGGAATTGTTTGTAAGTATTTGGAGGAGCAGCAAGTGTTGTCACAGATAAGGGCCAAGTGACACCTTTTTTACTATCAGAGAGGTACATGAGTTTTAAAGTCCCGTGTTGTGACAGACTGTACCAGTTTGGGTACAAACTGAGTACCCAAACTGGTACAAAGCCAGTACCTCTTGAAAACAAGGCTGAGAAGAGAGCGTGCAAGAGGCAGCTGGAATTGTGCTGCACAGGCATTGGCAGTTTAAGTCAAATACAGCGTTTTAAAGGCAAAAGCACGTCTGGAGTGATGCAGAAAGCAGCTGCTGCGAGTTAGGCACGGCGTGGCTCCGTGCAGGAACTGGCAGTCCCACAGCCTTCCAGGTTTTATGAGGCAGCAGGGCTTCTGTGCTTGTGCTCCTGGAAACAAGGCGGGGGGGGGAAAAGGAAAGAAACCCCGCCTTTTATGACCCTGGGGAGCTGGACAAGCGCCAGGGCAGCTAAAGGCCAGTGAGTTCAGGCCAGCTATCTGCACCTCTGGATGAATTCCCAGGGGAATTCCGAGGGGTTGGAGCGGGGGTTACCATCAGTTTCAGGGTGTGATAGCTCCGTGCCCGTCCCCACAGTGGGTGCAGGCAGCTCTCCCACACACTCAGGGCAGCCTGGACGCTCTGGGGCAGCGGAGGCGGCTTCATCCTGCCCCCATCCGTCCTCGGGGACGTGTGGCTGCTGGCTCTGCGCCCCGGGGAACTCTGAGATGCCCGCCCTTCCTAACTCCAGGCTCTGCTCTTTGTCCTGCCAGGCTGGGCCGGGGTGCAATGGCAGCCTCCTCCTCATCCTCCTCGGCTGGAGGGGTCAGTGGCAGCTCCGTGACAGGCTCGGGGTTCAGCGTCTCGGACCTGGCGCCGCCCCGGAAAGCCCTCTTCACTTATCCCAAAGGAGCCGGGGAGATGCTGGAAGGTGATTGCTCCTGCCCTTCTCCTTCCCCAAGTTGCTGAATTTCACACCCCACTGGCAAAAGCTGGAGGTAGAGAGGAAGCACCAGGGCTTGGTTGGTCCCGGCTTTCCCACCAGTTGTTCAGGAGGAAGTGATTTTTCTGGCAGTCACCTGCTTTTTAGCTCCATGACAACACTTCAGACCAGGAAGCATCTACCTGAAAGGGAACATGACTGTGTTAATTGCTCATTGTTAGCTAATCCTTTGATGTCAGGCAGGGATTACTGCGAGGATAGCTGAGACAGGAGTATTTTTCTTGGCAGAAGTAGTAATTTTCTTGGTTTGGGTTGGATTTGACTGGGTTAGTCCAGGAGGCAGCTTGTCTCCCTGCCAGCTTGCATCTGGGTGCCCGAGCCCTGCCGCCGGTTTCGTCAGGATTGTGGAAGCAGAAGCCCAGCAAGCTCTGGGTGAGGGAGGAAGGGCAGGTCCTCCGAGACCAGAGTCTCTCTGCTCCCCTTGAACTTCCCTTGTCACCATGGGATGGCTGGAATGTCCCTACAGCAGCACAGGGCAGCTGGGAGCTGATGGCTGCGCCGTTGAAGGGTTGTTTTTATTACACATTAGAGCCCATATGCCAGGCTATTGAAGTAATTATGACTAAAGGTTTGCTCACAGAACTCAACAAGCCCTCAAAACAAATTAAAGTAATGAAGCACTTCGTGTTACCAAATAGACAGGCAGGCTGTTCCTACTGAGAGCCACTTGGCAGGACAGACAGGGAGTTGGAGGGGAGAATCCAATATTTGGGTGGAAAAGGCCTCCAAGACCCTACCTTGTCAACAGCACCAGAGCCCTGGGTGCCATGTCCAGTTGTTCCTTGCACACCTCCAGGGACAGTGGCTCCACCACCTACCTGGACAGCCCCTTTCAATGTTTTTCCATTAAAAAATTCCTGCTGATGTCTTATCAGCAGGTGCATTTGGGGCAGCACTTGTAAGTGGAAGCTCTGAGCATGGTGAAACTCCAGCTCTTCCCTGAGGATCAGCTTTGGATTAGATTTTTCCAGAGTTTTGTCTTTGAAACTGCTCTCCATGTTGTTAAGGCACAGAGCTTTAAATGGATTGTGCTTTGGGCTGACCCCTTTACCTGGAACACAGCAGTTTGCCTGCTCTGGGTGGCAGCAACAACCAAACACTGTCCCTGGTGCAGGAAGCTCCAGGCTGGCTTTTTAATTTCTGACACCAAAGGTGATACACCCATTCTTTCATCAGGCAGCTGCCAGTGGAGAAGCTGCAGTTTCCTCTTCAAAAATTCCCACTGACTGATTTTTATTGCTACTTTAACTATCTTGCTTGTTTCTAAATAAATGTGTAGGTATTTTAGGGTTTTTTAGAAGGAGGCAGTATAAACTATGTCAGTGCTCGGTAGACAATTAGCTATGTTTTCCAGATTGCTGTATTTCTGAGTCACTTGTGTGATCAATTACTGACTTGAATGGCAGGATACACATTATTTGAAACTCTGTGTAGGATTATGGTCTGAGCCTGTGGGAAATCCTAAAGCAATCTAAGGCCACGAGCGTCCGAGCCCTGAGGGAGTCAGAGACTGCCGTGACATTACCTGGCTTCTCTTCAGCTTAACTTCTATTTAAAATTGCTTATCAGAGGGGATGTAACAGAATTCCAGCAGGGATGTTATCATCCCAGGTAGCATCAGGAGCCAGCCAACAGGGCTACAGGGGCTGCACTCAGCACAGAGGAAAGTTTCGGAACGAGGCAAGGGGAACCCACGCCTCAAACTTCAAAACAGGAGGTCAGGGGCACTGAAGGCTGCTCAGCCTAAGACTCTGGGGTTTAACCATGTCCTTTTTCTGTTTACAGATGGCTCTGAGAGGTTCCTCTGCGAGTCAGTGTTCAGCTTCCAGGTGGCATCGACGCTGAAGCAGGTGAAGCATGGTAAGCACCGAGCGCCGGCTGCGCGTGGCTGGGGGAGGGCGGCGGGGGCAGAGCCTGACCTGCTCTCGGCTGCCAGCCACAAGAAAGCAGAGAGAACGCTAAGTCAGGCCACCACTGAGCCCTTTTGCAAGCCCTATGCAAAGCTCCGGGAGCCCACAGAGGCTGGGTGGGAACGGGCTGTGCCTCCCGAAGCTTGTTTATCCATGGCTGTGTGGCAGCGCAAGGTGAGGCCCGAGGAGGAGGTTCTGGGCAGGAAACGCCCACGCTCTGATCTCGGCCCAGCGCTGACTGTCTCTCTGGCCTGGGGCATAGAGACGCTCCATTCCACCTTTGTTTCTCTGCTGAGCCCCTGTGGCCCTGGCAGGGTCAAGTGAGGTTTCCAGAGGCACTGGGGAGGCAGCCACGCGTGGCGTGGCGTGACGTGGCGTGACAGGGCTGAGGCCACTCCCTGCTCCCCAGGGAGCAGCCTGACATCCTGTTTGAACCTCTGCTTCCCTGCTAGGCCCTTTGCCCTCACCCAGGTGCCTGTGACCCAGCAATGGGCTTGGCGGGATCACAGAGCCCAGCAGCAGATCCTGTCTGCTGCTTGAGGGTCACATCCTTTCTGGTCCCCGCCTCTGGTCAGCCAGAATGGTACTTCCACCTGTTGTCTCTGAGTGGAGAGGTTTCCTGTCCTCCTCCGGCTGTGGGGGCGTGCAGCAGCTTGCAAGGCCGTGATGCTGTATTTCTGCACCAGAAAGCAAAGCTGAACTCCAGAGCCATTGTTCCCACAGCTCTGCTGTGGCTGTAGCTACCAGGGGCTGTTACATGGCCTGGCACCCCGACACCAGCCTGTGGAACTGTGGAGCACATCCCTGTTTTCTCCCTGTAAGAAGGGTGAAGGGCTTAAAAAAGAAGATGGAGGTCATAATTTTTTGGCTTGTTTGTTTGACAGTTCCCAAAAGGGTGCAGGAGGTGGAGTGGGAACAGTCCCTCTTAAAATGGACCCACTGCTGCAGTCAGCATAAATCACACGCAGTTTCATCTTACACCTTGTGCTAACCCTGGGTCATCTCTCCAAGAGGCTGCAGTGAGCTCACAGCGCTGTTAGACTTCCAGCAGAGCTGGGAGAAGGGATGTTCCCATCTCTGCGCCACTGTAGCACATTTAACTGAAAATGGGCCCTGTGTGCCCTACGCACGACAGGTTATAAATAAATCTGAGAGGAAGACATTGTCTGGAGACCTTCCTCTCATTAGCAGGCTCTGGTTGCAGGGCCTCTCTGCCATACTCATCCAGGTCCTCCTCCAAGGACCTTCATCTAAAAACACAGTTCCTCCTGCTGCACCCAGCTCTACCGTGGGCTGACCAAGCCCTCTCTGAACTTCTCTGTTCTTCTGCACTATAAATATTTATGCTTTTTGAAATGAGCTTCATCCTGTTTTCACCCCCATACACTAATGGGCCTGATGTTCCCCTGTTAGGACTTGAATGTACATGGCACGGGCAGGGATGGGTAAACACACACTGGGGCAGAAAAGCCTGTCCCTGCTTTCTCCTCACTGTTTGTACAGAGTGGGTTTGGATTCAAATGGGCTCTGTGGGTTTTATTCTGCCCTGCTCCCCAGTGACAGCTGGGAATTTGCATCTAATTGAGAGGTTTAATTGCACTGCCATTGCAAACCACAGTTACCTTTGAACTCCTCGCAGATCAACAAGTCGCAAGGATGGAAAAACTTGCCGGTCTGGTGGAAGAGCTGGAGGCGGATGAGTGGAGGTACAAGCCAATAGAGCAGCTCCTGGGATTCACTCCCTCCTCGGGCTGAGCGTGTCTGGATCGCTGCTGTCAGGGAGCAGAAGAAAAACATTCCCTGGCCTGGCTTCAAAACACCCCCTATTATTTATCAGATGCTAACAGCTGCATCGGCACGATGGGGCTTTGGGTTTTTTTGAGAGTGGGGATCCCCCGTGAAGCTGCCAATAAACGGAAATGACGGGATTCTCTAGGTCCTTACAGGCTGGCAGGGCTTGGTTTCTGTAACTTAGAAGGCAGGATGAGCTGTGCAGCCCTCGGAGAATCTCCGTGTTGTTTACAGAGGAGGGCACAGGGACAGCGTGGCTGCGGGGTTCCCGCTGGGTGAGCGGGGAAACCCTCTGGAGCAAGTGCCAGGAGCGCTCCTCAGCCCCAGCTGTCCTCCTGGGGGATGGACACAAACTGTCCTGGGGTCGGGTGAGGGGCCAGGCGGTGTCACCTCCTCCAGCAGTGCCTCGGCCACTGCCCGAGCAATTCCCCCTTCATGGCCGTTTCTCTGGCAGCGCTGGCAGGACGCTGCTCTGTCTTTAATACCCTGAAACTTTGTCCTCTTTGTTCTGTATTAAATTTCTCTGTGACAATAAAACGACTCTGAAACTCTACCTGGTCTGATGAGGGAAACATTCGGCCGTTTGGGAGCTAAGGAGGTTTAGTGAAGCTCAGAGGGAGATTGACTGTCATGATGGTAGACTGGAGTTCAATGTGAGAATATGAGAGGAACCAAACCATGCTCAAAAGTGGCTTGATTTAAGCCAGATTTTAATCCTGATTTAACTCAGCCAGAGGAGAAGACCCTGGTTTAAAACCATCCATTTTAATCATCTTGTTTTTTGGTTGTACTTCACTTCTGTTCTTGGAGGGAACTGGATTTCCATGTTCTGGAGTAACCATTTCAACATGTTGATTTTCCATGGATGAGAGCCTTCGCCCCACGGCTCTGCTGGCCAGCAGGGGGTAGGAGCAGCACCGTATGCAAGCAATTATTTGATTTACTGCTCCAGATGCCTAATTTTTCCATTTTCAACATCTTACTTACGAGATGATTGTATTTTTTACTCACTATTTCAGCCCAGCCACATCTGCATCGAAATAGATTAACTGGGATCCATTCCCATTTTAGATCACCAACAATTAGCTAAAACTGAGGGGGAGAAGTGTTCAGCCACCTTCTGTGTTTGTTGCTGCTAATAAATCAGTCCCAGTGGCAGAGTCAGCTCGGGGCAATCCAGAGCCCCACGCTGCAGGTGAAGCCGCGATTCCAGCTCCGTGGAAATTCACCGGAGCGGCGCAGGGGCGTTCTCACGTAGGGCTGCGGCTCAGCTGAGACTGTCCCACGCTGGCCGCCCCGGCCCCGGCCCCAGCCCGGAAAACCTCCTCCCCAGCCTTGGATTGCTGCCAGGCCCAGCTCTGCGGGGGCCTCCTGCACAGTCAGCGGCTCTCCAAACGTGACGGCAGGCGGGATTCAAACTCCATCCCAGATGGGAAAGGAGGGAGCGCTTCAGCCCTCCACTTTTTTGTTTGCTTGCTGGCATCTATTTTTAATCCTGCTAATTTCAGCCACCTAAATCTACCTTGGCCAAAGCTGCCAAAAATGCTCACCCTGTATCATTGTGGGGGCCAGCAGATCCCCCGAATCCCCTCATTCACACCCGATCCCCCCTACTCGCTGACCCAGCACAGTCAGGCACAGAAAGAGCTTTTCCTTTTCACTGCTCAACTTGGGAAACTTCTCCACCCTGCCAGCCCTCCTGGGATGCCAGGGGCTCGGTGCCTGCAGCTCTGCCCAGGGGAGGCAGTGCCCAAACATTGCCCAGGTTTCCCCGTCCAGATCCAAAACACAGTAGGGCTGAGATTGATCCCCCTCTCCCTCCTCCCACTCCTTGTTTTCCAGCAGTTTCTTGTGCTGGGACAGAGCAGGAGCAGGGAACGTCCCCAGCCAGCTCCGTGCTGTACATGGTGTGTTTGTATGTGTGCCCAGCACCAAAATAGACACATGTGTGAGAGCCATTGAGAGGAAGTGAAAAGTTCACCCTGTACAGTACTACGAATGCAAAAACATGTTGTTGGCCGTTCCCTCTTCCCGCTCAGTAAACACTTTATGTAAGGGCAAGGAGAACTGGAGGGATCCGTATGGGCAAAAACCTTCCAGGCTCCCCCTCCTCCAAACCCAGGGTTTCCCTGGCAGCTGGAAATTCCCAAGCCAACCTATTTCCTGCTTTGCAGATCAGTGGGGCTGCTCTGGTGGATAAGGATATGTCAGATTGGGGTGTGGAAGCCCCTTGTCCCGGGGGTCCCGGGAGCTCGGAGTCCGCAGCTGGGAGCGCAGGGGGGGGACGGGAGGGAGCTGCCAGAAAAAGTTGATGCGGGGAGGGGAGGGAAAATAAAATAAGAAAAATAAAATTAAAAAAAAAAAAAAAAAAAAAAAAAAGCCGAACAAAGAGCCTCGTTCAGGGCTTGGTGGTTGGTTTTCCTGTGGGTGCTCGCAGCAGAACGTTATGTACCGGCACAAGCCCCGCTCACACCTCCCCTCCCCGGCTGCTCTCGCCGCTGGCCGCGGCCCCAAACGCCGGCCACTGCGCCAAGGCACGCGCTCGCCTCGCTGCCCGGGCACCTCTCCCAGCAGCGAGGATGCAGCACCCCCAGAAACACCCTCTGCCTTTCTTTCCCCCCGAAACACCCAAGGGGAGATGAGTTTCACAGCCCCACGCCCTACGGTGCCGACCCAGCACTCAACTTTTTTGCAGCATCTCGGCTGCCAAAACCTGTCCGCCGCCCTGCTGGATGCACGTTCCTTGTTCTCCGCCCGGCTCCTGCAGCTGCTTGTCCCAGGGGCGAGAGACGGGCCCGCGAGGTTTGGCTGTGGCACAGACCTGCCCGGCCAGCAGCACGCCGGGACCTGCCACCGCGTCCCACGCAGGCTGGCAGAGCTCGGGACACGCAGGGTCACCCCCCGTGTGCCTGTCACCCCAAGCCACAACCCGCTGTGAAGGACACACAGCCCACCAAGCAGTCAGGGGGCACAGTGAAAACCATGGTCTCAGCCCTTCTGTCATCCCGTGTTTGTGCCAACCCAGTGTGCAAATTTACCTAACAGCAACTTTTTTGGGGAAAACCGTGAAGCCAGGGCCTCCTCCACAGCGGTAGCCCATGGGGCAGGAATTTGCTCCCCACCATACAGGTAGCACAGTTTGTGCCCGACGTGAGCCAGAGCACTCGCTGAGCCCCTCAGTACATCTCCTCCCTTCCTCCTCCTCCTCCTCCTTCTTCCCAGCCCCTCCCCCTGCAGCCTGCAAAAGCGCTGAGCTCAGCACATCCCGGGCAGGGGCCCAACCAAGGACCCTCCCCAATGCCAGCCGCTCCCCCCCCGGCTCCTGCTTAACCCTTTGCAAAGCCGGGCTGGAAATCAGAACGATCGAGTAAATCCCGTCACAGAGACGGGAACAGGCTGTGCAGAAAGCCTCGATCTGTCTGCTCTCCCAGAAAGGACAGCAGGTCAGAGGCAAAGGCACACTGCTCGTCCACAAAAACCACTCTGGGTTTACTGCCAGCAGCAGGACCAGGGGAGGGGAAGTGCAGGGATTACCAGCACTGGAGCTAAAACTTTACTTTCCAGCCCAAAATCATTCCTAGAGGCCCTGCTGCAGAGAAGCAGCCTGGATCTCAGCTTCTTTAGGGAAGCAGAAGGAGCTGCCAGCCCCACATTCTCTCCCTTTTCCCTCCCAGCTGGATTATTTTATTGCAGGGATCAAAAAATTACATTTCCCTTTAAAACTTGCCATCACACCAGAGCTGCTTGCTCTGCTGCCTACCAGGAGATGTTATGGCAAAGAAAGAAAAATATTTATGCTTGGCTCCAGAATTCCAGCTTATTTTTAGCAAGGCGCCTTCCCTGTGGTCCTTTACCTCTTTTTTGTTCGTTTGCTGCTCTCCCCCGTTTTGACCCCCCAAACCAGCAGATCCTTATCTATTTTCAGCCTCGGTGGCTGTGGGGAGAAACAATCCACGAGGTACATTTTGTGAAAAACAGGATCCCAAGCACCATCCAGCTGAGTGTGCAAATATCGGGGTGTATTTTTAACAGCTGGGGTTGGGGCATTGTTCATTTTTTTAGTCCCAAAAAGCCGAGGAGCAGCTCTTCAAGCTGCAAGCTCAAGCCAGGACTTGTTCCCAACTCCCCACACATCTCTGCTCTCTGGGATGCTACCCACTCCCCCAGCCTGGACTTTCCACGCCCAAAATGCTGATGGATTCAAGCTCTGACCCCTAAAAAACAGCGCTGGTGGTGATGCTGGTGAGGTGCCCAGACCCTCTGCCCATTGTCACAGCAGTGAGTGGGGACCCTGCCCCTCGCTCCTGGCTCTGCACCGCGTTTATCACCAGGCTCTTATCAATCTCGGCTGGGGAAGGACAGGAGCCAAGATAGGTCCCGGGGTGGCTGCGGGGTGTGCTCAGCCCCTCCGATAAAGCCGCAGGCAGCGCAGCGGGAGGACAAACAAAGCCCTTTATCTGCAGTCGGGCTCCTTGCGCTCCTCGGGGTCTGGCTTTGGGAAGGTCACGTACGCGGGGAGCGGCTGCGAGGGACAGCAGAGCGGGAGCTCAGGCGTGTCCCGCCCCACTTTTTGGGGACACCAGGGATGGGGGCAGATGGGGGTGACCCCAGCCTGGCACTGAGCAGAACCCCATCCCAGCCTGGCCCCTTGATTTTCAGCGAGTTCCACCCCACCATCCCTCACCGCCTCAACAAAGCGGGACAGGGACAGCGAGCGGGACACCGGGATCATGATCGGGCTCCCGGTTCTGTTCATGTCTGGAACGGGGCAGCAGGATCCGGCCCCATCCCATGGCAGGCCAGCGGGATCCGGCCCCATCCCATCCCATGGCAGGCCAGCGGGATTCGGCTCCATCCCATCCCATGGCAGGCCAGCGGGATCCGGCTCCATCCCATCCCCTGCCAGGGCAGCGGGATCCGGCCCCATTGCCTGCCAGGGCAGCGGGATCCGGCTCCATCCCATGGCGGGGCAGCGGGATCCGGCCCCATCACACACCAGGGCAGCGGGATCCGGCTCCATCCCATGCGGGGCAGCGGGATCCGGCCCCATCACACACCAGGGCAGCGGGATCCGGCTCCATCCCATGGCGGGGCAGCGGGATCCGGCCCCATCACACACCAGGGCAGCGGGATCCGGCTCCATCCCATGGCGGGGCAGCGGGATCCGGCCCCATCACACACCAGGGCAGCGGGATCCGGCTCCATCTCATGGCGGGGCAGCGGGATCCGGCCCCATCACACACCAGGGCAGCGGGATCCGGCCGTGCCGGTGCAAACAGCCCCTGGGGGACGAGGCGGATCAAGACCTACCCACAGGGGAGCCCCCCCATTGCTTTCCCAGCCCAGGGAGGGTTCGGGGGCCGCGGGGACACGGCGGGTGTCCCCTTCCCCATCGGGAATGCGTGTGCCCGAGCGATGGGCTGGCCCCCATCGCGGGGTCCGGGGGTGCAGGCCCGGCCCGACCCGGCCCTGACGCAACCCCCGGCGCCGTTTGCAGGGCCCGGGCCTGAGGGAGAGGGGCGTGGCCCCAGGAGGGGGCGTGGCCTCCCCGCTGTCGCCGGGCAGGAGAGACGCCGCGGACGTGCCCCGCGCTCCCATTGGCGGGAGCGGAGAGGGAGGCGTGGCCCGGCGTGCCGCGCCTATATAAGGGCGGGGCCCCGGCGGTGCGGGCAGAGCGGCGGCGGAGCCGGGACTGTGTCGGTGCTACTGTATCCGGAGCTATGCCCGGGCTGTGGGAGCGGCTGGCGGGCGGCGAGCGGGGCCGCCTGGAGACCTCCGACTGCGAGTCTCTGGGCAGCGCCTCCGGCTCGGAGGGAGGTGAGTGCGGGGACGGATCGCCGTCCCTTGGGCGGAGGGAGGGCGGTGCTGTGCCAATTAACACCCGCAGAGCCCCGGTGTGTCCCAGAACCACCTCTGGGATCGCTGTCTTAGCACCCATGGCGCTGACCCGCCCGTGTCCCCCCGCAGATGCCGAGTACGCCGAGGGTGTCTCGCTGCCGGACATGGACCTGGAGCTGCTGCACGACCCCGAGGACGAGCAGCTGTGCGCCAGCCTGCTGGACGTGGTGCAGGCGGCGCTGGGCCGGGCCCCGCTGGGCTCCCGGCGCTGCTGGCGGCTCCTGATGCCGGCGCAGCTGCAGGCGCAGGTGCGGGCGGAGCTGCTGCGCCTGGCGTGCAGCGAGCCCTGCGGGCTGCGCGGGGCCCTGCTGGACCTGTGCGTGGAGCACGGCAAGGCTTGCCACGACGTGGGGCGCATCGCCGCCGACCCCGCCGTGGTGCCCACCTTCCAGCTCACCCTGGTGCTGCGGCTGGACTCGCGCCTCTGGCCCAAGATCCAGGGACTGTTCGCCTCGGGACCGGCATTCGCGCCGCTGAAGCTGAGCACGGGCTTCAGGGTGATGAAGAAGAAGCTGTACAGCTCTGAGCAGCTGCTGATCGAGGAGTGCTGATGGAGGAGCAGCCGCTTTCCCAAGCGCTTCGGAAGAGCCGGGCAGAGCGTGTGGCGGCTCCTGGCAGCCGCTGTAGTTTAGGTTAGGCTGGAGTAGGGCTGTAGGTGGAAGTAGTTGGGGCAGGCTGAGCCCCGGTGCCGGGAGATCCCCGGTGTGGAGCAGCCGGGACCTGGCGGAGGTAGCTTCACGGCCTCGCAGATGGCGGGATGCTCCCGGAGGCGGCAGCGGGGCTGCCGGAGGGGTGCCGCTCTCCTGATGGCCGATCAATCATGGGGCTGTTTTTCTGTTTTTTGTAAACCAGGATTGTAATCAATGGGGTCTCAGGGGGAGGGGGTCTGGAGCAAAGGCAGAGCCCGGCTGGAATTGTCTTTGCTCACGAGAGGGGCCGGAGGGCAGGACCCCTGGCCCTGACACGCTGGGGGCACTTCGTTGGTTACAGTTTACACTCATACACTTGATGTTCAAGTGCGAGAATTCCTATGCAATCGTTGTCGGGTGGTTTTTTTTTACTTTTCTAATAAAACTTGTCTTGATTGATAACCCGCCGTCTCCCTGCTGTCACCTCTGCTCGGGGCAGGGAGGGGTGGGGGGATGATGCAACCATTGGTCTGAAATTCCCTGCTGGCACCCTCGGGATGCCTTTCCCTGCGGTGGCAGCTGAATATTTTGGGGATGGTGGGGAATCCCACTCCTAAGGGGAGCCACGGGGCTGTGACTCAGGGGGGGGCTGAGTCAGGCTCCTGAGCCAGCCCTGGGCTTGTTTGTGCACCCAAAAAACCAGCGAGGGGATGCTGCTCCATGGTGGGGAATTGGGGCAGAAACCCAGGAGAACGGGCTCTAAAAGTGAGGGAGAGGAGGAGGGATGGTCATACCTGCCGGGGGGGAGCACACCCCAGCCCCAAACACACTCTGCAACACCGAGGCCAATTACCCAAACCTGCAATTAGAGGCCTCGGGGAAGAGGCTTTCACTCAAGGGTAATTAAGCTGCTTGGCAAACGAGAGGAGCCCGTGGAAGGTGTGGGGGAATAAAACCAGTCTGAAAAGCCATTTCCATTCACATGTGAGCTTGTTCTGGCTCAGCCTTGGGTCGGTTCATTTTTTTTTGTTTTGTTTTTTTTAAATATCCTTGTGGACAGACAAACAGTAAGTTTTTTTATGAGAATTTTCACCATAAAAACCTTGCTTTTGACACAAATGACCCATAACTGGAGTGGTGGGAGCAGAGATTGCTCACTGGTGTAAATATCACCTCAAAGCAGTCAGGGCAATGCTGGAAATGCACCTTTACACACACACATCCTGCAACGAGGAGAGATTTCCCTTAAAATTTTGGGGTCTGGAGCATTTCTCAAAGGATCACATGCTAGAGCATCCCCCCTTCACGTGAGGGGCATCCCCTGGGGGGTCATCCAGCCCAAAACCACCCCCAGAGACACTGAAAGGGGTGGAAATAGAGCTCCAAAGCCCAAATTTCTTGGTCAGTGTGGCAGCACTGCCAGCAGCTCAGCTGCCAGCCCTGCTGAGGCATCCCGAGTCTGAGTGGTATTTACAGCTCCAGAAATACATGGATTTTTAAATACTGAGCTCCTAAAGGGGTGGCCCTGCTCTTGTGACCCCTGCTTGTCCCCCACCAGCCACTCTCAGGGAAGCTGAGGGGCTCTGCATCCCATTTTTAAAAATTATCACACCAAGGAAGCCAAAATAAACTCCCCAAAAGCCAATGCAGAGCAATGGCACAGCCTCTGTCCTGGGGGTGCCCAGCAGAACCTTCCACGTGGGACCACATGCTCCTGGACCAGCCCCAGTCATGAAGGTGAAACTTTGCTTTTATTTATAGCAAAATGTCCTCTCCATGGGAAATTTGGGGGTGTCTCGAGGTCCCTGGGGTTTGGCAGCTCCCTGGAAGGTGCAGAAGCTCTCAGTGAGGCTGGATCAAATGTCTCCCAGGACAGGGGGTGAGGCCAAGGGATATTTTGGGACCTGGGAAGAGCCAGTGGGGCTATTTGTGGCACCAGCATCAGCCCAGGGATCCCAGGTGCCAGCAAAGAGAGATTTTTTGGGGGCATCAGCAGCAATAAGGCAAATGAGGATTTAAATCCCAGGATAACACTAAACCCTCCTGTTTTTGCTACCAAAAATAATGATGGGGGTAAGAGGGGTCCCCTTGGCTGTCAGAGGATGTTCCTGGAGCACCTGCCTTCCTTTGATCCCTCCCTGCCTTTGGCAGCTGCTCCAATTAAAAGCTTGGGCTAACGAGCTAATGGGCAGCTCAAACCTCCCACACCTTTGGTGAGTGGGCAGGGACCAGCAAACCCTGAAATTCAAGAGTGTCTCCCATTGCTCCAGGCTGGGAATGACCCAAAATGCAGCAAAACCACCCCAAAACATGGGCTGTGGATGTGCCTGTGCTGGCAGGGCTGACTCACTGCCAGAGCGGAAATGGCAGGGACCTGACTCTTGGCCTCTGAGAGGAGGGGAAAAAAAGGGAAAGAGGAGAAATTCCCACTCTTGCCCTCTGAGAGAAGGGGGAAAAAAGGGGAAATTCCCACCCAAAGCTTCCAGCACTTTGGTGCATGGGCTTGGAGAGAAAAAGGGAGGTGCCAAAGGGGTCCAGCCTGCCCCAGGGAGGAGGATGTGAGGAAAAGAGACCCATCCCAAATCCATCCCCAAGGCTTTGGGGCCAGCAAGAAGTGCTACCAAGGCAGTGTCCCTGCCTGAAACACAGGCAGCCCCACCTGATGCCAAATGCCACAACCCAAAGGATAACGCTGCCAGGCTGGTGGCATCCTAGGGTGAGAATAAGGCATCCCCCAAAAGAGCTCAGCCAGAGGATGTGGGGCTAATGGGATGGGAGGAAGAACTGGGAATTCCCAGTGGAATGAGTCTGAAGCAAGAGAGTCCTGCGGTGTTTGCTGTCACCTTGTCAGGACTCACATCCTCTCCATCCTCACTCTGTCCTTCCCTCTGCCACCTCAGGGCAGGACCAGAGCTCTCAGCCACTGGGCTGGCAAACACTCCAACTTCTATCCACCACCAAGGAGCTGCAAAAGCAGAGCTGGCTGGAGCAGGGATCCACAGGACACCAACCCAGCCAGAGCCTTTCACATTATAAACATTTATTTATAGATGTACAATTGTATAATTAACTCTAAATCGAGAGATACAGCCTCTGTGAGCATCCACTGGGATCCACTCTCCCTCCTTATGATCCGTGGGTATCTACCAGGAAAAATAACCCAAAGGCTTTGGTGGGCAGGCTCCAGGCAGGGAATGGCACTGGGCAGCACCTCCAGCTCCTTCTGGGAGTAGGATTTTGGTTTAATCCCGTCCCCATCATCCCTGTGCCTCTATTTCCAATCCTGAATTTCCACCCCAATGTCTTCTGAAGGTGGAGGAACAATTGAAAATTAAAAAAAAAAAGGATAAAACCCCATAAAATCAGGTCCAAGCCATGGTGGCTGTGGGATAACAGGGCTTGCAGCCAACGGGAGGCTGAGATTTCACAAAATAAATAAACAGCCAAGACAGAGCGCAGGGATTCCTAAGGACAACGGGATAAAACCACTTCTGCCAGCCCACCCAGGAGCTGCTGTGCTCCCAACTCACCCCCTTGACTGAGCCAGGGGATGATTTTCACTGGAAATGTCTTTAGACACAAATGAGCTGCAGAGCAGCAGCAGAAAAAAAATATTTAAAAAATCCAGTTTATTCCATGGGAGGTGGCTCTGCTCGTGCTGGCTTTGCTTCCAAGAGATGGCTCCTCACCTGGAGCAGCCTCCCACTGCTCCTGCCCTTGGTGGGGCAGAAGGCAGACACCCCCTGATCTCCCCCAGCAGAATGCTTTGCTCCTTGTGGATTTGTGGCATTTTCCAGGTGTCCTCCAGGAAACACGAGCTGGGGTGTGAAGGCCAGGGCTGGGTGGGTGAGGACATGCACAAAACCTCCCAACAAAGGGCCAGGCTGATGGAAAGCCCTGATTAGCAGGCAGAATTCCAGCAGACTCGGCAGAAAAAGGGAGCTATGTGCACAAATGAGAACCAAAGACTGACGAGCAAAATCCATCCAGGACAATCCTTCAGCTGACCCCTGGCTCCTGCCGACGCTGCACATCCACACCACGCTCTCTGGGACCCCCTGCACTTCTGGGATTTTGGTTTTTCAAAACCCCAAGAGCAGGTGTATGGACACTCCCATCCACAGAAAGTCCTCCTGTGAGCAAAGCACAGCAACTGCAAAGGGATTCCTGTTTCCCAGCCTCCTGCTGTCCTGCTCCCCAAAACAGACAGAAACCAAAATAATTTAATCATCTAACCCCTGCATAGTTTAAAAGTATAACATATATACAGCTATAAATTAATGCTAAATAGATTATATTTTCTTTTCTTTCTCTTTAGTGTCTTCTTTTATCAACAAATTGTCCCACTTCTCTCTCCACTGGCGGCGGTGAAGGGTCTCCTCTGCTTCAGGGCTTCTGCAGTTAATTTGGGTTATTTTCCACTCTGGGTGTCTGTTCCAGGGGCTGTGGGATCCTTGTGGGATGCTGGGAGCACGCCAGCAGTGTTGGAAGGGGGGGAGGAAGACTGAGAGCTGGATTTCCTGTCCCAAGTGCCGCCTGCAATCGTCAGAGAGGGGCAGAGAGAAGAGAGAGGGGCAGTTGTGCGTTGCTAATTCTCCAATTCCATTGGTAAGGTAAGGTTTGATTCTTTTTAAATAGCAAAGTCTGTCACCTCGGCTCGGTGCACTTCCCCAAAAGTCTCCAGGCATTTCTGGGAACAAAAGCAGCAGCAGTGTCAGTCTCCTCTCTGGACAATCTGTGACTCCCCCTGCCTTCCCCACCCCACAGCACAGGCAGCAGCTTCTCCAGGCTCTTTCCAGACCACAGGTGCAGAGAGGGAATTATTAAAGAAAAGCAGGTAATTAACACCAGAAGAGGCACAGTCATCCAAATGAGAAAGCGGGCTGATTAAGATAAGAACGGATCCAAAACCAGGATACACCCAAAAAAAAAGCCCAATGTGTCCCAGCAGATCTGCTTTAAAGGCCAAACTTTCAGATTGTCCAAAACTGCAAATCAAGCAGCTCAGTCCTCAAGGAGTCCCTGT